>JBBUKS010376323.1:0-15876 GCA_038050645.1 Hedychium gardnerianum
GCGCTCACTGGTTCGACTTCGAAGAATCGAAGGGGACCAACGAAAAGGAGGCAGCTTTCTCTCCGCACTTGTCCGGTCCCCGCTTCCGCCATTGGAAGACGACTCCGATCCCACTAACGCCACCGCTTCTCGCTCCCCGAGACGACCGTGGAGCGTGGGACAGACACAAGTGGCGAGCGGTCCAACGCCCCGAAGCCCAAAACCCTCGTCGCCATTTCGTCTCAGATTCGGAAGAATCGGATAAGGAAAAGAAGGTAATCAACGCCTTTCCCTGCTTTCTCCGGGAGGAGTTCTGCTCCATTAGTGGATTTGAGTGGACATTTGTTGCTTCTTTGCTCAAAGATTGGATCTTGCGCTTGCCCCCTTTCTCACCAACGTGGAGTTGTAGGGATAGGCTTTTTTACCTAGCAAAAGTAGATGGTGGGGCTTTATTCCGATAAAGTGGGCAACAAAACGTGCCCTCGGTATCAGAATCCCATCTTTAGGCTTTACTACTTCTTCGATCATGCGCATTGCGTAGGTGTGTTGTTTCGAAGACACAATAGATGATGAATGAAAATGATCAAACAAAGATGATTGAGTTTAGGTTTTTTTTTTTTTCGTTTGCTTAAGCTAATGTATGATTTTGTATCTTTGAAGATCTGTAGAATCATATATCTGGCCCCTAGGAGGAACCTCATATGTCAGAAACTCATGTGTTTGGTTCATTCAGCTGGGGGAAAGGCATTGCAGGAGCTTTACTCATCTACATAGCTTGACTTATTTTTCTTCCATGAAAAACTAATGAGAAAAGTGAAAGAATCGAATGTATACCTATGCGGTTCGTGGTTAAAAGGTCCTACATGAAAATTTGAAAGATATGAAGTGTATACTGTCATCCATCACCAGGAGCGGTTTGTTTTTTCTTACAAGTTAATTTCTCATTGAATTTTGTTTCATGTAATCCTCCTTGATGGTCTGATGCGTTGTAAAACTGCTTTACTCGTGTAGTAGGACAATCATTTAACCATTTGCAACTTTGATAGGAAAAGACAGAATGAACATAGCCTTTTTGGTGGGCCGCTTATCTTCGAGTTATAGTTTTGGAAGCAAAGTTGAAATTGTTGTCTTGATTAGTCAAACAACTAGCTGGTGGGACAAGCTTTTGCTTTTTTGAGATACAATTCTAAATCGTTCAACATCATAGCAAATGTTTCTGTATCTTGTGAGATTCTTCTTCTGTTAGGCTGGTGGACAATAGGAAAGTAATATAAGTTCACATGCTTAAATTGTATAGCTGAATAATGTGTTTAAAATCTGAATGCTTACTAGGGTAGTAGCTAGGAAGGAGGTTAAGCTCTGTTGTCTAAGTATGTGAAGTCTAGGTTGTCATCGGTATGTCTTGGTGTTTTTAAGCATGGTACAAGTTGAACCTGGTCCTTAAACTTCCTAGGTTGGAACTTCTTTCCCATCTGTGTTTCTTGCGCTCCTGTTATTTCTCGAAGAGCTAAATTATCGTCTGGTGATTTGTGAACAGATGTGTCTTTTACATTGTATGGTCATCTCGAGATTTTATTCAGTTGAGTTCTACTTTTTTTTTTTTTGCAATGGATTGGACTTCAAGGACGCCTGTCCAATGGGATTGGGAAACTTTGGGGCTCTTTAATGGCGAAGAAGCTGAACTGTCTAAACCTTCAAAGGATTCTAAATCAAAACGCGAGAGCAGCATAGCCATCGGTACCGATTATGCATATTCAATGGGGATGGCTGTGTGTTCTAGCTCAGAAGTGGGTGACTGCTCTCTTCGAGGCTCCAATTCAGCGTATGCTGATTCTTCGAAGGCAAAGAAGAGGATACCAGAAATCAATAGGTCAGTTTGCGAGAAAAGTACGCTGAGCACATACTGCCAAGTGGAAGGCTGCAACATCAACCTCACTACAGCTAAAGCTTATCATCGGAAGCATAGAGTTTGTGAAGACCATGCCAAGTCCCCTAAGGTTACTGTTGGTGGTCAAGATTCCAGGTTTTGCCAACAATGCAGCAGGTTATGTTTTCCTTTCCTCGGTGTCAATTTCATGTATCTAGATTTCTGCTTGCTTAGTGTTTTCCACACAATCATACGTCTTTACGAGTTCCTTTATTTAGTTAATTGTTATCCTTATTCTTCCAGAGATATTTATTTCTTCATGTGTATAAACACCTTGGTCATCTTCCAGATTCCATGCTTTGTCAGAGTTTGATCAGAAAAAGCGAAGTTGCCGCAAACGCTTATTTTATCACAATGCTCGTCGACGCAAGCCACAGCTAGGGACAATTACATTCAGTTCTCCAACACTACCTGCATCTCTCTATGGTACTCTATTTTATATATTCTCAACATATTGAAACTAGTAGCTTTGTTTGACTAGCGATTTCTAGACTACAATAGTTTCGTATTGTCTAATATATCTATGACTCTATGAGCATCAAGAAAGGGCGAGTTCACTGTAATATCTCGCGTATTTGATATTTCTGTCCTATAGTTTCGTAACTTTTCACGTGTTTTCTAAACTGATATAGTGGTCTATTCAGATGATGGGCGACAGGCAAACCTTATGTTTGTTCGAGCTCCATTAACCAGGGCAAGGTTGATAAGGGATCACTCCAGCAGCTTACAGCATACCCAAACCGATGAATCTTCCATGAAGTCGAGTAAAACGAAGGGTGTTAAAGGACAAGTTATTCTTCCTTCCGGTGGTCTATTGTTTAATGGCTCAGCAGTTGGCCATGATATGGGCTGGCTCTTACCGCATGGAGTAGCAGCTGCAGAGGTCCTCGATCAAGGTAATCATTTGAAGGGTGAACTAACAGTTAAATGGTCTTTCTCGATCATCAATCTGTGACTACTAGACTTCAGTTAAACATACGATATGTGAATTTCTCAGACACTTGTCCACTAACATCCGACACTTTGTGAATGACTGTGAGATCATTGGATCACCTTTAGCTTATTGTTCATCTTCATTACGATTTGATCTGATACGAACCTCTGTGATACTTGCAGGCTTAGAACCCAATATTGCATTCCGCTCAGACGGAGCATCAGATGTTCATTGTGCTTGCTCTCTTCTGTCAACCGAATCTCAAACTCCACCAAACAGAGGAACTACTTCTAATGCATGGTTTACTTATGCGAATAACAGCAACGATACAGCTCGTCCCACATTGCACGCATTCGACGAAACAAAGGGCCTAGCGACAACATTACCATTCCAGCACCCGTCGTCAAAGACATCCTTTGGCACGGGTTTCTTCGACTCCAGTCAACCAAGTTAACATCCTTTGAAATGAAATCTGATTCAGGTGTTCGATCTACATGGTCTTGTTTATGTCCATGTCGAATCACCTTGCTTGTTGTTCGATTTCTGGGATCGATGAATCTCTTCACCTATGAATTGGATCACTTTGTAAGGAGAAAGAAAACCAAGTTTAAGTTTTCACTAATTTTTTTTCTTCCTGAATTACTTTTCCTGTGACATTGAAAGCATGAACATGTTCTTCCTCTTTATAGTAAGATAGTGTAGATATAATGCTTCTTTATTATTTTTCTTCTTCTTTTTTTCCCCTCACTATTTATAATATATAATTTATTTTATTCTATTTTACAAATGTTATTATAATATAACTGACTTTGATCTTGGAATTATGTAATATTTAGATTTGGAAAATCATTAGAAATGATCAGAACAATCGGCCCAACTAACTCGCCCAAACGACAACCCAAATAAATAGCTACCATCGCCTCTTTTCTTTGCCTCTCACGGGATCCTTCACTCTCCGACGACCGCCTCGCTCGTCGAATCCGAGCTACGCCTCGGATCCATACGCCGCTCGAAGCACCTACATCTTCGCCGCTCGCTCCCAGGTATCAACGACTCAGTCGGCGTCGGTTGATTTGTTGGTTGTTGCTCGTCTTTCTTTTGTGGTAGGGAGCAATTACTTTCGCCGGCGGGTAGGTCGCCAAAAATCGTCTCTTTTGGCGCATCTCAATCCATTTTAGCGTTCTGATCAAGTTGATATGAACTTTCCTATCTCTTCCTTTTCAATGGGATTTTTTTTTTAATTGATTGTGTGCTGTTGTGGTCTGTTGTGGTTGAAGCGTTTTGGATGTTTTGATATTCAACAAAATCAAAACTTGTGCCATCTACTGGTGATACGGAACTCTCTACTGATCATTATGCATTTGTAGGGTAGATTTATACATTGTTGTTAGGGTTCCCATGATCCTCTGATACACAGGTCATGTAGCTTTAGCATGTTACAGTTGTGATTTTGGGATTTTTGATACAAGAATTGTGTTGCCAATGGAGAGCAAGGCGATAACCTTATAGTGAAATAAGGTGAAACTCCTTGTTCATTTTATTGTTCCTTAACCTCACACAGGAGTTGTACTATATGGAACTTGGTGGAACTTTTTTTTTTGTAGGGTGACATAAAGAACTAGTAAATTTGTCTAGCCTTATTACATTCTCTATTGACCAATCACATTGTTTCACTAAGAATTTCATCCAATAAGGGCCTCCTATTTATCTTGATTTTGTCATTTCCCCCATGTTTTCTTGGTTGTCTAGGCATATCATCGATTGAACTTTTTTCTCTCCCTTCAACTATGATTGTTTATATTTCTCCCTTGTTTGCAAATACGATTGGAAAGGCACCCAATGGATCACAATTTGATTTGAAGTAATATAATAACAATAATAATCAAGTTTTGATCCCACTAAGTAAGGTCGACTACATGAATCCTCTTACACCGTTGGCTTGATCCCCTATTATATTTTTATCTATATTTAAATAAAATTTATTCCATTTTATCGTTGCTAATTAAGTCTTCTTTGATGTCCTTCTTTCTCGATTAATGTGTGTATTTGTTATGGTCTCACTTCATTTAACTGAGGCATTTATTGCCCGTCAAATTACATGTCCATATCATCTATATTTAATTTGAATTTTATTTTTGATTTGTAGCAATATGATTTGAAAATGAGCGAGTTGTACCTCGTCTTAACCATCTTATTAGTCAAGTCATCACGTTTATCTTCCCTTTCTTTATTATGCCTATGATTCAAACAGGCTAAAATGCAGATGGACAAGATTTTTTCACATAATATGATGAAGTCCATGAAAGTTTTCATGGCATGGATCTTTAGGAAAATCTTCTTGGTGACATTTATGCATATGGTGAGACTACATGTAGTTTTGGAAGTCAGTTGAATCAAACAATTATTCATTCAATTTTGACTCGCATACTTTTTTATTTGTAGGCTAGCAAAGAGGAATAGTTCATAGTTTGGGACTGGAAAAACTTTTAACTTTCTGTTCTGGAATCTTACAACAACTTGATTATGGTTTGGTCCAATGTCGGGCCCTGGTACTCATTCCAACTAGAGAGCTAGCACATTGGTTATCATGATGTTTAGTATCTGCAATACTTTTTACGACATGTTCAATATCGTCATTTATGCTTATATACATTGTCACAGAGCTGCTGATTCAATCAAGCTAACAATAAACATGCTCTACTGCTTTGCTCATCCATAACTCGCTAACTTAGCTTCTAATTATCGGTGCATTTTATACTGTTTCAGATCCCCGATATCTTTCGGCTTCTCCCTTCAAAATTTCAAGTTGGTATCTTCTCTTCCATGATGTCGAGAAGGAAGAGTAGAAACTCGACACACTCTATGACCTCTAAGAGACACTGGCTATCACTCAAAGTGTCGCAAGGTTGACTAACTTACCGGCGAGAAGAGGAGCAGGGAACACAGAGTCTCAGCCATGTACAGATTATGCGCGAGTTCTGTTCTGGCACCTCCTGCATTCTCACTCGTCATAAACTATGATCTACCGACTTGATCGGGGAACTATCTCTGCCATATTGGACGAGGGTGTTGCGATATACTTGATCAACCCGGATGACTGACGATATGATACCCTGAGGTTTTACAATGTGGTGATTGAGGAGCTGCCTTCCAGTGTTGCATACTCCAATGACTTATCTTTCAAAGTTTCATTTGTTTTTTTAATTAGTTTTAATATATATTTTTTATTTTCTTCATTTTAACAGAAAACAGATATTATTATGTTAAATGTAAAAAAATACGATTCAAAGCACGGTTGTTAATAAGATTTAATTGTGATTTTTGGATAATTATTTAGATGAAATTATTATTATGAAGAGATATTATTAGATCATAAGTGGGGAATGATTTTCTGCCAGCGAACACGTGTACGGATGCTGTCCATCTGATCGGCATCGGACGGTTTGCGTCGAACGATAGGTAGAGGCTTCGTCCACTGCGGAACACTGGCCTGTGCCGACGCGTGTCATTTTCTGCCACATCGCCTTTCATGCGGACTCCACTTAATTAACCCAATATGATTGACAAATCACCCCAAATTATATCTAAACGACCAAAGGATGAATCTTGTGGGCCCGGATGATTTATCCAATAAAATAACGTAAGTTGATGCGGGAACGAGATTGAGAGTAGGTTAAGTAATTATTCAAACGGAGTTCTAGCTTTTAAGGGTTTCCGTTCCATCTCCAACACGTCGATGGAAGAAATTTAACAGTGCGCTTCGCATAGAGGGGCGGAGGCGATTGTTGGGTTCCTTCTCGTTCTCTCTCTCGGCGGCGAAGTGGTCTCCGTCATGGGAGTTTCGACGCTTTTGATAGCTTCGATTGCGATCTCCGTCCTGTTCATCGGAGTATGGGCAGACGCAGCGGTGGAAGAGGAGGTTGTCATCGTTGAACACGACGCTTCAGATTCGGCGCTGAAACTGGAGTCGGAACAGCTTAGATTCAAGATCTTGGCCCTGGGTCAGCGCCGGTTTTGAATTCGATAGCATTATAAAGTTAGCGATTTAATTCATTCAGTTGCTAGGGATCTGAGAATTAGTAAAGTGGCGTCCTTTTCCTTGATTTTCTAGTCAGAGATCTCCTTTCGTATTTATCTGTTTTTTGTCTACCTGCCTTCTGGTATTTTTTCCCTCTGGAAATGGAATGTTTTCGTCACGTTGAATATGCCTGCTTTGCAGACCATAAGTTCGTGTTTTCGCCTATATCAAGAGAAATTTCGATCCTGATATAGCTTTTCTTTGAGTGTCTTTTTTTTTTTATCAATGATTTCTTTTTCTCTAAAAATCACCAATGTCAGTAAGATCCTATTGCTACCATTCTGCGTCCGTAAATTTTATGACTTCTATACAATATGATAATTTGTGATTGTTGTTATTGTAGAATCTAGTATTGCGGATACAACACGTGATTTGAAAAGCAAAGATGAGAGTATTGGCCTCATAGGAAAGACGATTGAAGAGAAATCAAGAACAATTCAGTTACTGCAAAGTGAGATAGAAACAGTGCAGGTCAACTTATGATAAAGAAAATGTTCCCTTTTTCTGCCTTTTTGTTTCTATGCATTTCATGGTTTCTAATTATGACTGGTGTAGAAGAAGGGAGATGGGCATGCTGAGGAGCTTGTTAAAAAAGCCAATGCTCGAGCTGATGAGCTTGAAAAGCAGGTTAGGAACAATTAATTCAATTATGAAATATTTTGTGGATATATCTTTTTATGACGTGTTTTGTTTTTGCAGGTGGAGAAACTTACGAATAAAATTGAGTTGCAGAACAAAAGAAGAGCTGCTTTGGATGCTCTGGCTCGTGAAGATGAAAAGAAAGTCCAAGAACTTCATCTGAAATTGGAAAAAGTAATTCTAGAATACTGTTCATTATTTGTTAGATGCAAACATCAGTTCCCTGTTGTCTTTCGTATTTCTATTTCATCATGATGCATCTTTCCACATCTAATCAAAGATTTTTTTTTGCTTATTATGTCGATGCTTGACAATCAAAAGTTGCCACATGCTTTTGAAACACCTAAAATTTGGTGTCTTCTTCTCTGGTTTGATATTATTGTGTATTTCTTCTTCATATTTGCTATTTTTTTTCTCACTTTGCATAGTAGCATGTTCGATTTGTAACAATTTGAGCAATATTAAAAGAATAGTTTAGCTTCATGGACAAACTTTGTGATCAAGGATTTTGTATATCAAGATTTATCATTTGCATAAGAATGAACAGACAGATGGAGATATTATCCTAATGGTTGGCTGGTTAAGAGGATAAAGGGCTTTCTGATCATGTGCAACCATGATCTGATCCTTAAATAAAATTCTAATGTCCAACCATCCTATATTGGAAAAAGTTAGTGCGCTAAGATTAGAATGTTAAGATGAATGTATAGAGCTATTCGAGTAGACAAAAAAGTATTATTTTACAAGCAGTTAGGTATAAAATGGTATGGACATGTTGAATGAAGACAGCCAGAGAAGTTGATATGTTAAAAATGTGACGGGCAAGACATTTTAATTGAAATAGATCCAACTAACAAGGTCTACTAATAATGTTACTTCACATAGAGCTTATTGGTAGGATAAAGTTCACGCAGCCGATGCCATAGTTGAGACATGCGTTCTGACATTCTGTTGTATTTATTGTTGATCCAATCAACTTTTATAGTTAGTTTTTTTAGTTAGGCATACATTAATTTAGGAATGTAGTTTAGTCCATTATATGTATATGAGTGAATCCTACATGTTTTATTCATAAAACATTTTCCATTTGAGTGTCTACTTGCTATGCTCATTTCAAGCTTCCATGTGTAAATAAAGCTATTTTCTTTTCTTTTGAATGACACAATCTGGTTCTTTTGTTAGTGCAGAGTGCAGATTCAAGTTTGGTCTAGATATACTTGTGCATTATAATCTCAACTACCAGACCATGTATAGTTATAGTTTGGACAAACATGTTTGCGATCATTATGTTAGGTCCAAATTTTTGGTCTTATGAACCCCTAGCATATATCAGCCACTAACATGTAAATTTGTTCTCCGTGCTATAAATGACACGCGTCGGCACAGGCATTATCCCTACTGCTTTTATAACTTTTCCCATATTTTTTCTGTAGCTCCAGAAGGCAAATGAGGAGCAAAAGATTAGGATAAGTAAAACTGAACATGCCCTTCAAGTGGCAGAGGTTTGTGATATCGTCTTCTATTAACCACAATAAAAACTTTTAGATACTGAGTTTCTTATTGTTTACTATTCTCTTCTTTAGGAAGAGCTTACGAGGGCACAACTAGAAGCAACAACCAAGTCAAAGGTGTTGGCACAGGTAATAATATTTTTGTAGACAATTGCAGTAGTATCATACACATTGATCTTTCGCCAGTCTATTTCATCTTGTTTGATAATTCTTTTATAGCAGTTTGAACAACAATTGTTTTCTAAATAATGTTCCTGGACTATCCATCGTTGGAAAATGTGCCGCTTGAATTTTTACTATCCTTGTTCTCTTAAGTGCAGCTCTTTTCATAGTATATATCCATCCATGAATGTGTTCTGAAGGTATACATCCTATTTAAGTGTCCACCGATACCTTTTTTCCCCATGTGGATCACATTAGCTATATTAATGTACAAATTACAAAGTTTCTTTGCTGGTTGATTTTGTTTCTTTAGCTTTATATTTATTTTAGGCGGTTGAAATGTAGTTGTGCTTCATCCTTTTTCGCGTATTGCATATTTTTTTGGAGGCATGTTGAGAATGCTCTTTTAAATGTTTGTTGTTAAGCTCCTTGATTGAAAAGATTTTTTTTGAGTTAACATACTCCATGCTTGGATTCCCTTAAGATGAAATCAAGTAGATGCTTATATAATAGGAGTTGAGTGTGGTGGGGGCACCAAAGACATCCAAACACTTGTAACTAGTAGATAGTGATGCTTAGGAATGGTCAAGTGGAATTATTGCTTTTTGAAATTTAGGGGGGCTTAAAGGGATGGCATAAATTCAACTCTATATGCGATATACTTTACCCATTAGTATTCTCATCCTTGAGTTTGAATCTTATTTCTAGAATCGTGTGATGGAAGGATCTCAGACTATTCACATGTTTACACATTTGGTTTATATCCACAAACATTGCAGATGAGCTAATGTTCTTTTGTTATAGAACACATTTACATCTAATTTCTGGAACTCAAGATGGTCTTGCAATGTTCGTTTTGCTTCTATAATAGTTCTTTTCAACAATGAATGAAACTTTAGTTAGATAAGTTCCCCAGATTTGGGTTTTTAAATTTATCATGTAAACTTGACTTAGATTCTGGTGCAGAGTTGCAGCTTCTCTGGTTTCATTTACTTGTAAAGTCCCATAGTCGTTTTGTACTTTTGCGAGCATACTAATATCATTGTGTAGAGCAAATCAATCACATGTCTACTTGCCAGCGGCCGATATGGCTCTAATCACACAATCCTTGTATATTATCTAGATAGGTAATCTATGCTAATGCTGCATGATAGATGAACAAGAGGTTCACTTATTCCATGTTAATTACATTGAAGGTTCATGGAGCATGGCTGCCACCTTGGCTTGGCACTCATATTGATCGCTATCAGGTGTATATCACGTTTGAAATGTTTGAAAGTGATCGTATAGTCACCAACTCAGCATACAGTGGTAACTTAGATTTTTAATCTCAGGAAATTGTGTCAGCTCATTGGAAAGACCATGCAAAACCCGCACTTGATGCAGCCTTTCTTAAGGTACGTTTGTACTGTGTGAAAACATTTTCCATATTGGGATTTTTTTGCACTCAGGTACCATTATCTGTGACATATTTTCGTTTTATTTCTTTTTAGGGCCATTTACAGTTTCCTTTATGTGGTTAGATTCATTTTCATCTCTTCCTATCTGTGTTCTCCTTTCTCCTACTTTGCTCGTCTTGTTATCATTTACTGTGTTAGGCTGATGAATTGAGTTTGCTCACTATTTTTTTCTTTATGCATCAACTTGATTGTTTCTCATTTAAGTACCTAGTGTATCCTTAAAAACATAGATGGGCAGTTGGTATTGATCTATGTTACGTGATCATTTTTAGCCCCACGTTGGTAAAATTTGAATTCATTCAGGTTAAAGTGATTAATTTATTCATTTTTATCAGGTTTTAGAGAAAGTTGGTCAGGCAACAAAATGGGCAGAGCCCCACTTCGAGATAGTCATAATTGTAAGTTTCTCGAGTCAATAGTTCAGCATCTTGTAGAATCAATATACTTATGTGTATTTGTCATATTAACTGGAAGCCTCCTGAATACGATACTATGATTCTTTATTTTATCTTCGAACTATCAAATGTTTGAGTTGCACATGCATTTCAATTTTTTGTTCTGGGTTAGTGAGTCTTCTATTTCCTAATGACCTACCTTCTTGCTGCTGCCCTGAAGAAATGGATTCCTGCCATTAAAGAGCAATGGTCACTGCTCGCCGCAAATTCTGAATCCTATGTGCAAATTGTCTCAGCCAAAACTGCTGAAGTTTATCATGCGTCTAAGATTGCTGCATCTACATATGCAGTCAAAGTACATAAACTTTTGGATCCTTACTTGAAGGTAAAATACCCAGTACCTTAAATGTTTATTTTCTTTCTTGTTTAATTAATTACTTAAGCCACAAGAATTTCATGTTCTATGTTACTAGGTGTCCAGGAAGGTTTCTAAGCCTTACATTAATCAAGTTGCCGCTATCACCAAACCACATGTTGAAACGCTGAAGGTTGCTTTGAGGCCTTATACAAAACCTATAGTTCGAACTTACAGAAAGTTGCACAAATCCACAACAACTTATCACCGCCAGGTACTCGCTTTATCTTCTCTATTTCAAACTTCTGTATGCTTTGATAGTGGCTCGATCCTGCCAGCTATTGATCTTTAATTTTTAGTGGTATTGCTATGTTGCATGGAGTGGGATGTGGGTGAGAAACACAGTCTATGCTTCAAATATAGTGACACTATTACTTGTCATTATACAATTTAAACTTTTTGACTTTGTAATGTCATTAGGACCTAAAAGCATTTACTTTTCCGAGTACTGGGGATCATTGCCTATAGATTTTATATTGTCAATCTTAGCCAGGAAATTTTATGGGCGATTTAAGTTCTTTATCAGATTCCTTTTTCGTGATTTTTGTCCCAGAGATCCTGATGCTAGGATGAATAGTAGTACCATCAGCAATAATGTTGCTCAATTTTTGATTATTTTATTTGATTTCATTGTAGGCTCAAGCGGGCATCTATCGATATTTAAAGAAAAATGACTTTACAAAATCACTTGCATCCAAAGAGCTGGTTTGGTTTATGGTATATCGCATTCTGACTTTGTTTGATTCGATCTCCGAATGTAATCGGAATTGTTAACTGTTTACCAATGACGGATGCGCAGGCTTCTGCATTGTTGATTTTGCCTGTTTTCCTTGCATACCGACTCTTATGTGATATTTTCGGGTAAGCTTCATTCTGTCGTTTCCTTATCTACCATAATTCCATGATCGCATTCTTTTCTGATACCCTTATCATGTGATTGTACTCGCTCAAGGATCAACTCTAGAAAGACAAAAAGGCCAACGCGAAATCACGAAGCAAACCACACAAACCGCAGGCCTAAGCGTAGGCATTATGACAAGTAGAGAATGGCTATGTTTCCAGGTTATACTGCTTGCACCAAAGGTAAAATTTTAGTTCATCCTATCCAAATTTTCAAATGATCTATCGCCACGCTTATTGTTGACAAAAGAGGTGTATGGTCTCTGCTTCGATATAGATTGAGATAACTCATTGCTCTTAGCCTCCAAATTATCTCAAATTAATATTCTGAAGCTCTAGATTGACTATATACTTTTTTGAGCAGATTGGAGATTCAAGCTTTTCTCTGTAGCTGATAATTGTTTCATTTTCTTTTAATGCAGATGATTGTACCAATCGAACTTATTGTTCCTTTCCCATCCATGGCTATCGCAGTGCAAATCTCTTCCGAGTTTGGAACATTCATTTTGCGGAGGGAATGAATTCGATCCATTACTCTGAAAATTTTTGTAGTCAGAGTTTCAGTACGCTTTATTTTACTCAATCTTTGCATATTTATTTACCGGATCATATTTTTTCGAGGTTGTTTATACAGTCGTTGCAACAATCTACGTTGAAATTAACTATCTATATCTTAAGTTGCATTAGATTATGGGTGTAAACGAACCGAGTTGAATTAAATAATATAAAAATATTGGTATTTGAATTTGTATTTGAAAAATATATATGATATTTAAATTTGATTTAAAATTTAAAAATATAAATAATTTTGAAATAAAATTCGCCGATCAGAAAAAACTGTCATTGCAACTTTTCAACTTTGTCAAAAACTGTCACAGAGTGTTATTGCAGATAACTTTTTTCTTTCTAGTTCACTCTTTCAACGAAGAAGAAGAAGAAAAACCTCTTGACAACTAAAAAAACTTTTCAAATCGATTCGAGTTAAACAAAACTTTCGCCTCGAATGGCCTCATTGGTTTTCTTCCTCTATCGCTTCGAATGGCCTCCTCACGAACCTCCCCTGCAACGCCAACACTCTGATCTTTTAGATCTGAAACTAGAACAAAATCCATGTCGCATAAACAAACAAAGAGAAAAAAAGCTTACACTTGCCTTCATCCTCGGTCGTCGGTTTGCATTCGTCTTTCTCACCTCGTATCGGATCTTCTTTGCGAACAACCGGGTCCTTCTCTTCTCCTTGTACCTAAGAACACTTGCTTCCCTTACTCCACCAGAAACACCGGCCTCGAGAAAAAGATCAATGTCTGCCAATCTTGCCTGCAAAACACATTTTCCTCAAGATCATGCTAATTTTTCGAGGAAAGTTGTGATTTTTCAGCTATTTTTGGTATTGAAGAATCCTAAGCATTGAACAGTTTCCCGCGTGTTTTTGGATGTTTAAAATTGAAGAATCAAGGCGGGATTTTTTATACTTACAAGAGCATCGGAAGCCGAATTTGGGGAGTCGAGGCCGTCGGAGAAGATGGAACCGCGGCCGGACCATGACCGGAGGACGTCCTCATGGCTCAGCTTGAGTCCCAGGCTGGCCTTCAGCTTCGCCGGCGATGGAGTCGAAGCGGAGTTTGCAGTGATGGCTGTGGCTGCTGCTTCGTCGTCTTTGTCCATTTTCTTCTTCTTCTTCTTCTTCTTATCCGGTGTCATCGTCGGCGGAAGCTCCGCAGGTGGCTTGAAGTCCGAGTTGATGTCGCACACCGGCACCGCCGGCGACCGCCACCACTCGCCCTCGTCGCTGTTCCTCAACGCGCGCCGGAAGTTCTTCATGAAGCCGAGGCCAAGGTGGAATTTTGCGCCGAGTTTGTGGCCGATTACGCTCCGGAGCAGGGGGTTCATGCATGAATCGGAGCGATTCGGTTCGCCGTCGGCGGAACTCTTCGGGGCGGAGTCGATGATGCTTTCGATGCCACCTCCGCTTTCCTCGTCGAGGATGGACTCGGCGTCGAAGTCATCGTCGAAGGGGTCCAGCGGAGTCGTCGGTTCCCACGAGACGTTGCTCGCCGGGCTCGCGCACTCCCCGTCCGCCGGCGGAGCCCGGTGCTTGCGCTCGAGGCAGGCGTCTCCGTCGGCAATGAGGATCTCCGGGCGCGGCTTGTGGATTAGGAACGCGGCGTCGCTCAGGACCGGGAGGGGAAGGAGGAGGTCATCGGGCTCCGGAAAGGCGGTGGCGAAAGGCGCGTGCTTGGCGAGCTTGGCGGCGGAGAAGACGCTGGGGTAGACGGTCGCAAGGAGCGCCGCGGCCTCGTCGTACCTCTGGTTCGGCCGCTTCCGGGGACCTCTGGCCTTCTTGAACGACACCGCGCGCGGCGTGTTGCTCGATTCCGAGACGGTGGACGACGGCGACGAGGAGCGCGCCGGCGACGGAGACAGAGACGCCGGCTTCGCAATCTCCAGCTCGAATCCATACGCACGCCCACTGCCGAGGCAGTACGACGACATGGTTACAATCGAGCTCCACGAACAAGACAAACCCTAAACCCTTCAAAACCCCAAAGTTCGACCTTTCTCGACGAGAGGGAAACAGAACCGGAACACCAAATTGCGGCGGAGCTCGTCCGGCGACGCCAAAGCTCGGAGGTTTCCTTCCCCCGCTCGTCCGAAACCACAAAACCTCACCAATTCCAGCCAAAACAAGCCGCAAAAAACAACCTTTTACGATCCTTCTCCCACTCTTCCACCAAGAACAACAAAGAACAGAACCCAGCAGAAGTCAATCCTCCTTTCCAACAATGGAAGTCAATTCCATCCCGAAATCGAGATTGGATCTGACGACAGTGGGATTTAGAAAGAGAGCCAAGAAGGGAAGCGACAACCGAGCTCCGCCACGGCTTCGGCCGCCTCTGTTCCCCCAGGACCACGAAGCTCTCCGAGATTTTACTTCTACCTTCCAAGATTTCGACATCGAATCCTTTGGTTTCTTTCCATTCGCTTATCTGCTGACGCGGCTGGAGGCCATTGGCCGGACTAGATTTCGCCGCCGACGTGGCCGGGGCGCGGGGTTTCACGTGAAGGAGGACGAAGGTAGATCCAGCGAGGAGGAGGACGATAGACGCCAATGATTCGAGCCATTTGGATTTGCTTTGCACGATCGAGTGGTCGATTTCAACCCTACGTTGTGTCGCTGGGATTCAATCACTGACGATGAGGAGAGAGAGAGAGAGAGAGAGAGGAATTGCGGCTGAGGTTGGGAGAAGAAGCAATCTTAGATTTTTTTTATTTTTTTTGCTAAATATCTTTTTAAAGGGTAGATTTTTGTTGATGATACGGTGGAGTAAGTCAGTATCACTTGGCATATTTAAGTCAAAATCGAGTTAGAGTCAAGTTGGCCCAGACAAAAGACTTCAAGTTAAGTTCATCCGAGTCGCATTTAAGTTTGGTCTGCTCAAATTGACATCATGATTCAATTAGATAATTACTGAAAC
>JBBUKS010376648.1:0-19370 GCA_038050645.1 Hedychium gardnerianum
TTTGGGTTTCTTTGATATTGCGCGGAGGTAGCATGTCTTGCAGTACTTTGACCTTGTCAGGGTTTACTTCGATTCCTCGCTCGACGACGATGTACCCAAGGAACTTTCCGCTCTTGACCCCGAACAGACACTTGCTCGGGTTGAGTTTTAGCCCGTACCGTCGAAGGGTGGCACAAATTTCTTCTATATCGACAATTAAATCTTCTGTCTGGGCGATTTTGATGAAAATGTCATCCACATAGACTTCAATATTCCTCCCGACTTGCTACTTGAAGATCCGGTCTATAAGTCATTGGTAGGTGACTCCTGCATTCTTTAGTTCGAATAACATAACATTATAGCAGAAAGTTCTATCTGAGGTGATGAAACTAACCTTATCGTGATCTTCTTTTGCCAGCGGGATTTGATGATAACATTGATAAGCGTCCGACATATAGATAAGCTCATACCCCGACATAGAATCCACCAGTTGGTCGATCCGGGAGAGCGGATAGCAGTCCTTCAAGCATGCCTTGTTGAGATCCCGGAAGTCGATACAGACACATCACTTGCCCCCCAACTTTGAAACAAGGACCACATTGGTCAGCCAGGTTGGGAATTGAATTTCCCGGATGTAGCCGGCTTTTAAGAGCTTGTCGATTTCTTCCCGAATGATTTGATTTTACTCGGGCCCGAAGTGCCACTTCTTTTGGCGCACTGGTCGGGCTTCCAGGAGGCTGATGTGTGATAATAGTCGGGGAGACTCCGGTTAATTCTTTGGGCGATCAAGCGAAGACGTCTCGATTGCGAAGGAGGCACATTGTCAAATCATTTTTGACCTCGCTCGGGAGGTCAGTAGCCACCCGAGTGACTCCGTCTGTTCGGTCGGGATGAATCTGTATTTCTTCTTGGTCCTCGTTTGGTTGGGTGGGAGGAATGTCTTGAACCACTTGGACTAAGGTTTCTTGACATCGACGGGCTTTGCGAGAGCCCGACTTGCGAGAGCCCGACTAGACGAAGTCCACATAACATCTTCTGGCTACCTTCTAATCACCTTGGACTTCCCCCACTTGGTCCCGAACGGAAAACTTTATCTTTTGGTGGAAAGTAGAAACAACCTCTTGAAAGGTGCTCAGCGTCGACCTCCCCAAGATGACATTATAGGCGGAGATAGTGTCCACTATAAGGAATGAGGCACGACGGGTCTTTCTCAGGGGTTCCTCTCCAAGGGAGATGGAGAGGTCGATCTGCCCGAGAGGTTGGACCTCATGCTCGGTGAATCCATAGAGAGATGTAGTAATAGGCTAGAGCTTCTCCCCCTCTAGATGTAGCTAGTTGAAAGCTTTCTTGAATATTATGTTGACAGAGCTTTCGGTATCTACGAACACCCTTCGCACATTATAATTGGTGATGAGAGCTTTTATTACCAGGGCATCGTTGTGCGAGGTCTCTATCCCTCGCAGGTCTTGCGGTCCGAAGTTAATGGATGGCCATTCGAGCATGCCCCGGCTAGAGCTGATCCTATAGCTCTCCAGCCTTCGTCCATGTGCCTTCCGGGTCCGGTGGGAGTTCTCATCAGTGGGTTCTCCGGATATCATATTAATGGTTCCCCAAGGGGAAGCTCCTTGTGGGCGCCCTTCTACGCTTCTTCCTTCGTCCCGATTGGAGGTGACCCTCTCCTCTCGGGGGTGGTGAGCGGGCCCGTCTGTTCGACCGGCCACCTGTGTTATTCTCTCTGTTGTTGGGGCGCTGATGTTGTGGAGGGCGCTCGAGAGCTGCTTTTCTTTCGAGTGCTCGTCGCTCGGCATCTTGTCGCAGCTTCCAGGCATATTGCTCACACTCAGCTGTGTTGTGTCCCATCGACTGGTGGAAACTACAAAAATGTTTTAGTCCCCCGGGCGGCCGAATAGCGTAGTTGGTCGAGATAGAGAAACTCCTGACGGATTGTATATCTTTTGGCCTCCATGGTGGTTGGTGGTTCGGTCAGGTTTCCCTGTTTCTCGGGGGAGGCGGGGGAGCTCTTTTCTCTAGCTGAGGGTTGGGTTCACTAGGGATAGGAATCTCCCTTTTCTTGGACTTCTGGACTTCCTCCACGTTAACGTACTTCACCGCCCGATCCAATAAATTATCAAAGCTGGTCGGGGTTTTTTTGACCAGTGACCTGTAGAAGCCTCCTTCCGTCAGGCCTTGGGGAAAAACGTTTATCAACACGTCGAAGGTGGCGGTGGGGATGTCTTGTGTCACCTGATTGAACCGGTGAATGTAATCTTTCAGTGCCTCCTTAAGTCCCTGTCTAAAAGATAACAGGTTTAAAAGCGTCTTGTGGTACCTCCTGCTACCAGCGAAGTATTGCAAAAAGACCTCTTTGAAATCTTTGAATGACCGAATGGAGGTCGAGGGAAGCCGATTGAATCACCTTTGGGCCGGGCCAGACAAAGTGGTCAAAAACACCCAACATTTAATGCCATCGGTGTATTGGTGAAGCACGACAGCATTTTTGAATTTGCCTAGGTGATCTTGTGGGTTTGTAGTGCCCGTATATTCGGTCGTTTGTAATGATCGAAAATGACGAGATAGCACCTCCTCTAGGATGTTCTTAGTGAACGGGATAACCGGGAAACTCTCCTCCTCTGTGACTGCTCCCACGACCATCGCTTTTCCCCGCTTAAGATCACGGGGTGGTGTTTCCGCGACGGTCGATTCGGCGGATAGCTCCCTCCGGGCCGCAACAGCTACGAGGGTCACCGCCCGAGTCGAAAAGAGCTTCGTTGGTCGTAGTGATTTTTGAGCAGGAAGTGTAGATATCTCTTCTGAATCGGCTGGAAGTTTGAAAGGCGATGGGTTTGCCGAGAGTTAATTTTGGACTTCATCATGTACTTTGGCGGCCACCAACTGGTCGAAGTCTTCTCGTGTCATGGTTATCATTTGATTTCTGCCAGTGTCATCCATCTCAACGTCTCCATGCGAATACAGAGTTTCCCACAGACGCCGCTAATTTGATCCCGACAGAGAATCGCGTCAAAGGATGAACCATCGATGGTATCGTCGATGTAGTCTCAAACCTCCTAGGCTGCTTCGAGGAAACTCCAAGTGGTGTGAATGGGGGTAGTCCGCCGTTCCTGAAAAGACAATAAAGGAGACCTAAGGATCAGTAGGACTGTCGGGGGTGGTTCTGGCAAAGTCCCTCCGACGCTTAAGTTAGTCAATCTAGTAGAAGAGAGAAAACGACACTGGAAAAAGAGTCCCCCTTGCTACGTAGGGGAGGGGTCCTTTTATACCTTTCTTCTACCGCCTTTCATCTGTGTCGCCTTAATGACAGAAGTATGGGGAAGACTATACATCAGTAAGAGATACGTCTCACCGTATCTGGTACGTGTGGTAGAAGTAGGGCACGTTCTCCACGAGGCTTCTTCTGGTCTAGTTTTTTCAATATTCCCTAATAATGGGCTTGGGCCTTAGGTATCTGGGTCTTGAATTACTTGGGTCTTACCTTAGGCCTTACCTTGCCAAGGTTAAGGAGCCCGAATACTATTCTCTCGGTCGGAGAGTTGTTCGGGACTGGTCCCAATCAGGGGAAAAGTCGATTGAAGGTGGCCCCGATCGGAGGTAATCCTGGTTGGAGGACTCCCGGTTGATGGAGAGGGTTCCGATTGGGGGACGACCAGTTGAAGATGACATCGATCGGAGATAATCCCAATTGGAGACCTCCCGGTTGGTGGAGAGGGTTCCGATCGGGGGACACCCGGTTGCAGATGTCCCCGATCGGAGATAATCCCGGTTGGAGGCCTCCCGGTTGGTGGAGAGGGTTCCGATCGGGGGACGCCCGGTTGAAGATGACCCCGATCGAAGATAATCCCGGTTGGAGACGTTGAAGATGGCTTTGCAGCTTTTATCATCGACGCGTGGTCAGTTGATTGTGGGCCCCCGAGGACTTACCTTGACCCCGCATTGGGCCCCCAAGGACTTACCTTGACCCCGCATCAGCTGATATAGTTGCAACTTATCAGTTTTTGTAAGGGAACAGGAAGAAATAAGGAATGGGTGAAGTATCACAAAACTGCTAGAATGAAATGACTTGTAATTAATGTCACCATTTGCTAAATATGGACTTTGACTTTGTTTTCCTTCACATTTATAGTTAGACCATGTGCCGTAGGATCACCATGAGGTTGCTCCCAGAAACAACCTCTTTGCTGTAGACTTCCTCCAGGATATTATATCACCATCAGGCATTGATCATTTACTCTTTCATTAGCATTTGATTGCTTTCTAGTATGTTTTTAAATTCATTTTCTCATCTTGATGTAACATCTAGTGTCTATAATGAACATTGGATTGTGGCTACTGATTTGCATTTGTACTATTGTCAATCTAAAAATCTTATTTGTCATGAACAAAAGGTTGATGCTTAGCCTTATTTTGGTCATTGAAATGTTTAACATACAAGCTTAAATTGACTATCTTTCATCCAAACACAAGTTAAAATGATTATTGTCATGATTATTTAAATTAACTATCTTAATTGTTATTAATCTGCTATGTTTTCTCATAGATGTAGCTTGTACCATCTACCCTCTTCTTATGCCTTTTCTTTGGAGAAATATAGATTGTGGACTTTGGTGAAAATGGGCCTATCCGGTGTTCGGGATGTGGGGGTTACATAAACCCTTTTTTTAAATTTATTGACCATGGGGAAAAGTTCATCTGCAACTTATGTGGTAAGTTTTAACATTTGGCTATGACAACATAATTCCAGTCTATTTCTTTGGGTTTTGTTTTTTTATTTCCATTTATACAGAAGTTATGCAACTCAATCTTCTTACTGCGAATGTGCTCATCAATTTTACTCTTAGGAGGTTTCTGAAGCATTGACTACTTGCAGTACACCTTCATTAATTTTATTTGAGGTTTCTAACTTCTAGATATGGATATCTTTTAGGTTCTAGTAATGATACACCACAGGACTACTATTCTAATCTTGGGCAAAATGGAAGGAGACACGATGCTGACAAAAGGCCTGAACTGTGTAGAGGAACAGTTGAATTTGTTGCTACTAGGCAATATATGGTGAGTCTATCTTTTGGCTGTCTCTGATCTAATTCTAGATTTCTTGGTGCTCATTTAACTATTGAAAAAGGTGCAGACAGATAGAATAATTTAATGAAAGATAATTCCTGTGAAATAAGTGTTATTCCACAAAGGTTGTTCTTTGGTGCAGCATTTTGGATATCCAGTAAATATATTCTTTGCTTGCATCCGAATGTTGACTAACACAATGTTAGTAGATTGTGATTTGTGTAGGTTGAAACAGTTTTTATATCTGGTGTAAGTGAAATCATTCTCTAAGCCATATGATTTAGTTCCTTGGAAGAATCAGCTCATCATTGATTCCAGTGATTGAGTGATAGAGACATTTCCTCCCTGCATTGTTAACCTCTATTACCTCTCTAATGCACTTGTTTCCTTCTTATTTATTTAATTTCTCTTTTATCATCTGTAATACACAAGCCTTCTCAGTTTATCCACCGGCATCACCACAACAGCATCAACAAAATGACAAGTGGTTTCTCAACCTCTTTTATTTGGAAGAACTTAATCTCACTATCTTAATTAGCAAGAATGGACATAAACTTCGCACGGGAGGAAAAGCGAAGAAGGAAGCGAATGAAAGAATAAGAAAACCACGATTGATTGTAAATTCAGCTATGTTAAACAACAAAATCTTTTCCGAAAACATTACTTCTCTTGTTTTGTTTCTATATGAGAACCTTTGGGGAACAATTCTTTTGTTGTCACACTTTTATTTTGCAAGAAATTCTAGTCTTCATGGGTGTCAATCACAAGATAAAAGAAAGATCATTTCAAACTCAATGCTCATTAAGCTATCATATGGTCTTTTTAGTTATGCTAATTTCTGTATTTTCACCTTGTGTCAGGTCCGTGATCCCATGCCCGCTGTCTTTTTCTTCCTTGTTGACGTTTCAGTGAATGCTGTGCAAACAGGTGCAACTGCTGCAGCTTGTAGTGCAATTAGTCAGTCTCTTGCTGATCTTCCTGTAAGTTTCTTCTATTTTTATGTTTATTTGCGGAGCCTCAATTAGCTCTTAGCTGCATTACTGCAGCACACACCCAGTGAGGAAATACAAAGAATATATCCAAGTAGCAAGCAGATAAACTAATGTTATATTTGCATGGGCATATTTATTTATGCATCCTAGATATTTGTTTCCAACAGAATTCTAATGGGCCAGATTCGGATAGTAACTTAATGATTTAACTGCATGTGACTAGGTCTGCTCTAACAATTGTTGGGTTAGATACAGTACCTTACATAGTTGCCTGTGCAAGCACCAATATGCAAGCCATAAGAATTAATTACACATCACTTAGGCAAGAGCAACAAGGAAAGTACTGAGCAGTGCCTGCTCACTTAATTGGTAGCTTCTATGAAAGAAATCTATTTCTATACGGAAAAGTGAATGTTTTCAGCAAAACTACCATATGTTTCCAATCTCTCTTTACTGATAATCTCTCCATTTTTCTTGGTTCATATCATCTGCTTCACCAGAAGGCATGCTCATCTAAGCCCAAATTGACATTAGAGTGTTGGTACAAGAATTTATCCATGCACATGAGCACATAAGCAACTTTAGGATAGAATATTGGAATATAGTGTGTCCTGGAGCGTGAGGCTTCTTGGTATGCTCATAAAGTTAATTAGAATCTCCTTATTCCTGCATGTAAATAACTTGACACTTAAAGAACCCTCTTCTAACCTACTCTTTCCCATATTTAATTTTTTTAACTTGATCATTTGCCATTAAGTTTAGATAGATGAAATTTATACTGTATTTCAATTGTCTTCTGCATTAAAAAGACATCTTTTTTGCAGGATGGCCCTCGAACAATGGTTGGTATTGCCACTTTTGATTGCACTGTTCATTTCTACAATTTAAGGAGAACCTCACAACAGGTATTCAACTAAAGTATCATGTTGACAAGCATTTGATCAATGTGTTTCTCAGCTAAGAGTCAAATCTTTTTAATTCTTAGTGCCTGCGCATCTCTTACCTAAAGTACTTGTATTCAAATTAAATTATTTGAATATTAAGTTTAAAACATAAAATTAACATGCAAAATTTGATAAGTTTGAAAAAAAAAAGAAGAGTTATCTTGAAGAGGAGATATTGATTATCTTATTTAATCAATATCAAGCATTAGAAATACTGTCGAACTGAAATATATAGCATTGTAATTTTTATTTCTGACCTGCTCAGATGAGATAACTAAACCGCAAATTAGTTGACTCACCATTGACTCAAAATACTTAAACCAAACCACAAACCAAATCCTTAAGCCTAAATTAATAGTAGCTCACTTCTCTAAGTTTATACACTTTTATTAGCCTATAGCTCACCATATGTAGTACTAAAATATGGTGCCACTATTTGAGTCCCACCATAAAATAACTATATATGCTCATTAGAGAACAACTCTTTATACCATTTTAGGATGAGGTATAGCTGATCACAACAGATTCTCAAGTATTTTGTTTTGTTAATCATCAAAATGACCCAATGTTTTCTCAGTACTTAAGCTATAGATGTTACGTTTGTATTACAAAGTGCCAAGACTGTTTTTTGTACCTTTGAATACTTTTGTTTGAGGATTTGTTTAGTTTATCTATATTTTATATTGCATGTAAGCTTTTTGAAGAAATGTTAGTGTACTTTATGCCTATTTTTTTATCACTCCACCATGCATTTCAGACATAAGATAATTTGATGAGTAATCTGTGCATTAGTCTTCAAGACTAACAGTGATCTGCATATTGCATGTACAGCCTCTAATGCTCATTGTTCCTGACATAGATGATGTTTATACACCTCTCCACATGGATATAATTGTGCAGCTTACTGAGGTTAGTTGTCTTTGCCCTTTTGTTAAGATTACAAAGATGTAAATAATCACCCTTTTGTCTTTTTACTTAAAACTCTATCTTTAATGTTTCTGAGATTTCAGTGCCGCCAAAGTTTAGAACAGTTGCTAGAGAACATTCCAGGGATGTTTGACAGCAACAAAATTGCTGAATCTGCATTTGGTGCCGCTATCAAGGTGATAATTATGTACAAGTATAAAAGTAATTGTACATTCCCATTTTCTTTTCCTTTCTTGAATTGGGAACTATGAGTGCGCTACAATTTTTTTTTTAATTCTTAAGAACTATTTTCTGCACTAAATCAGTCAGACGAATTTGAGGGTCCTTGCGGTGATGAATGAAATGTAATTTCATGTATTTGCAGGCTGGGTTTCTGGCTCTGAAACCAACAGGGGGAAAGCTACTTGTCTTTCAATCAGGTAACCAGCAAAACTCTTGAGAACTATAATCCCAACCGATCAAAGTAACAGTCCCTTACTCCTTTACATACATGATCAACCTCTATGTACTAGCATATCTGAGATTGGGCACAAAATTATATGATTAGAATGATAAATACTAGTCAGTAATTAATCATATTAACATGCTTTTGAATCCCTGATCCCAATACCACTGTAGAATTTTGGCTCTCATTTCAATTATTTGTTCGACTATATTTCTGCAGTAGAGGAATCATGAGTGTAGCTTTTGGCTGCTCTTTTTTTAGATCCACATTGAAGTGAGGCCGGATGGAAGTTTTGAGGTGAAGGTAGAATCAACATGAGAGCATTCCTTGTTGTAGGTGGACTTGAATTGGTTTATTGAAGAACAATTTTTTTCCGCATCAAGAATTGTCACACTCAATGATAGTGTTGTGTACATACTACATACTGTGTGATATATTTCTTTATATCCTTTTCTTGTTCAGCTGAAATTGGGATTCTACCTAACTCATCTAAATGTCAACAATTCTAGGTTATTGATGAACCATAAGCTCATATAAGGCATAGATTGAAGAATGGACCATCCCCATGGATTCCTTATGGAAAACAACTTTTTGTGGTGCTCAAAATTGTTGAGAACATTGTAAACTGTACTCGGCTCATATTACTTGAATATGCACAAGCTCAAGTCAACTGTCCACCAACTAAATTATTTTCTTCTGTTCCTTCTGCCTAATTCTTATAGGATCCTTTAGTTTTGCTGATATGATACCTGTACTGTGCAAGAATTTGACTTTTCTTCCTTTTGCAGTCCTGCCGTCAGTTGGTATCGGGTCTCTTTCTTCCAGGGAAGCTGAAGGAAGAACCAATGTCTCTGCTAGTGACAAGGTATGGGCACCCTTTGTATCCTTTGTTTCCCTGTCAAGATGATTTCTTGTTGTTAGTGTCATGGAACTTGTTTGGGAAGTGGTAGAATTATTTAGCAGAAACAAAAATAATTTGTTCAGTAAAAATAATTCCACTCAATATTTGAATTTTGACAATGATTAGTGCCTTTTTATTAAGTGATGTGTGCCTTCATTTTTGTATTTGCTTGACACTGTTGTTGATGGTTTTATTTATTTTCTCCAGTTAAGTTGCCAATATATAACAATGCCCCTGTGATGGCTTTAGCATATAACTTCTTGAAGTTTGTATAAGTTTTCTTCTACTTGATTTGACATGTAATATATAGTCAATAATTTGGTGTGAATCGAGGTTTTTGAAAATGTCTGATCTACAATTTGTCAATCTGATATCATGTGATTCCTGAAGGCTCATAAGTTGCTTCAGCCAGCAGACAAGGCACTTAAAACCATGGCCATAGAGTTTGCTGAGCACCAGGCAAGTCGCTTGGGTTCCTTCTTGTGTGTTATCCATCAATAAAGTGGAAAATGAGTTTTTTGTCGTTCTTCAGGTGTGTGTGGATATATTTGTCACGACCCAGACTTTTGTTGATGTTGCTTCCATTTCTGTTATTCCAAGAACTACAGGAGGGCAGGTATTTCTTTTATCCTAATGCTATAATAAGAACTGCCTCCCAAATTATACTAATGCAAATTGCTTTACATTAGAAGTTCTCAAATACAGCTCCAGTTAATATTAATTAACCTAAATTATTAGAATCTCTCAGATAAAAGACAGTTTTTTTATCATTGCTCAGATGCAGGATGAATCAATGGTTTGTATTAAAAAAAAATTTAAATGCTATCATAACTTTACTATCTTAGAGAAGTTAGATTTAGTCCAGCAGATGATAAAATGAGGGGCAACAATGGTTAAGATAGAATGAACAAGTTCAAAGATGAGCAGTATAGTCATACATGATGAAAGTATTGAAAATCGAAGGTGTAAGGGATATAAGGAAGCCATATACGGATATTACTAGTAATATACCTTCACATAGAGTTCAATAGAAAGAAAAAGTCCATATAACTGGCCCCATATATAGATGGGGCTACATTATTTGATGATGATTTCTTTGGTCTCCCTACTGTAATTAGTGTGGTGATTGTATAACCAACTATTGCACTACATTATCGTTTGGATTTTTTATTATTCTTAGCAGATCCTGATTTTGAGTTTGATTTGATTTATAATGTTTTTGACTCAGTGGTAGTAGTCTCCTTTAAATACACATCATAAAATCTACATTTCAAAGACAACTAATAAGAACTCTACCAAGGCAGAGAAAGTAACTTCTATTTTTCAGAAAATGGTCTTATATAGAATGCTTCAACCTTCACTGGCATTGCTTTCAGAAAGAATCTTTTGCATCAAATGCCTTCTTTCATTAATTTACTGTTACAACTTGTGCATATTATATGAACATCTGATGTGATGTGAATCTGTCACCCAAGTCATAATTTTCAGGCAGTAGGGTTATAGTTTACAGCTGCTGTTGTTCATTTGTTATTAGGCATCAGCACATCGTAATGTTCAATGGTCATGAGTACTTTCTTTTTGTGAAAGAATAAACGATTTACCTAGAGAATCCTTGTTCCTTGATGCTGGAGCTTGGATCTCAATTTTCACTTGCATTGTTGCAGGTCTATTATTATTATCCATTTTCTGCTCTTTCTGATCCGGGTAAACTCTACAATGATCTTAGATGGAACATTAGTAGACCCCAAGGTTTTGAAGCAGTGATGCGTGTTAGATGTAGCCGGGTAAACTTGATTCTGCATTTAAAATTTCCTTGCAACCTGTACCATGTTTGCTAGAAATTTTCCATAACCAGAACTATTGCCTAAATGTTTTGTTTTAATAGGGTCTTGAAGTTCAAGCATACTCTGGAAATTTTTGCAAAAGTGTTCCTAGTGATATTGATCTTCCTGGTGTAAGTAGCTACTTAATATTATCTTTCTAACTGATGTTAGCTAATTTCTATTGTTTGATTACTTTAATGATTCTCCTAAAACTACAAGAACATCAAGTTAAATTCTGCTTTTGAGCATGATGATAAAAGTACTAGATTTGTTTCTAGAAACAATATGGTATACACATGGAATAACTACTATTTCTTATGAAGCATACATGTATAAAGCTCCGAACCATATTGCAATAGTCTGTTGGACATTTATCTGTTCTATTCTTCTTTTTCATCAGTATTAACAAAACAGAAGAAGCTATATCTGAAATAGTTAAACCAGAGTTCTCAAAGCATTGTAAAAAAACTAGAATGTTAAAAAAAAAAATTATGCCCATATCAACTAACTGCATCAGATGTGTGCCCAACTAAGCTACCACCACAATTCGTGCTTGTTAAGCATGCAGTTTTAAAGCATTAAGTTATAATAGACCTATGCCAAATTGATAGTGAGGAATCCTTCCATATTTGTGTCACATGGAAATCCAAGAATTGAAAAGCTATATGTTTGATAGCCAGACTTGGGTACGAGTGTCAAATATGTGTGTGGATCATTGTGTCTGATACGACTACTGTTATAAACTTTTACATGTAATCAAGGGTATCAAGTGTCCGCTCAAAAGTGTTGTTATCTGAGTGTTGATATCCAACATGGGTATTGAAGGACCGAATGAAGGGTATAAATGTCAGAGTTCTATGTAGTGTGCTTACTCTCTCACAGCTGGGCAAAATAGAGGAAAAGTATCAGCACATTCTTATGAGACCTAGTGCAGATTATTGCATGACAGTATGTAAGCAACTATGCCAGCTTTTCCTGTGGGCTAACTTGCTGCATAGGCTCTCCAAAAGCTCTTGAAATCTCAGCATAACTGATGAAGAAAATAGACAAAAATGTGTGGCTTGAATCATCTAGTGAGCTTTAACCTTAATGTCACTTCAAAGTTCAAACGTATACGTAACTTGCAAACCAACCTTGATTGTGGTGCCATTGAGGTGCACCTGGATGTTTGTGCTTACGCAATCAGTTTTTTACTTTTTTTTTACACCTTTGTGTGTATATTGAATTCACATAAAGGTTAATGTGATTTATCCTAACACCAGTTCTGGTAGAATTCCAATATATATATATATATATATATATAGAATTGGAGTATCTTATACTGACTATCTTAACGTTCCATGCATTAATTATTTTATTTCAGAGTATTTATCATTGCTCTAATCAAGCCTTTCTTATCCAGATTGACAGTGACAAAACCATAATGGTCACATTTAAACATGAGGGCAAGCTCCAGGTGAATTCAGAATGTACATTTCAGGTTTGTGGTAGAAACTACATGAATACTGGGATTAATTGGTGTATCTCCCAAGTCCTGACCTACTTTTGTTAATGATGTCCTGCTACTAAAGACATGATAACTTTGCAAGTCACATTTTACCTTTGTCCAATACTTATGGTATCACTCGGTCATGCTATTTCTGCAGTGTGCACTTCTTTATACCACTGTGTATGGGCAACGAAGGATTCGAGTTATTAATCTCTCCCTTACATGCACTGATAATATCAGCAGCTTGTGTCAATCCGCTGATTTGGATGCTCAATTTACTTGTTTGCTCAAGCAAGGTAAAGTTCTACTATCTATTATCTTCACACGAGTGCCTTCTGCTTACTGGAATTCTGCAATATAACATGCTATAGTTTTGTTAATTCTGAAGTTTACAAGTGTATGTTTTTGCTTGTTTAGTTTTGAAAGTGCAAGTGTTTTCAAGTGTGCTGTATAAAATATAATATTTAATTCAGATTTAGCTAAATATTTTGCATTTGTCTATGCTTGCAGCTGCAAGCAGCATCCCTGTGAGCCCTCTTTCTCAAGTAAGGCAGCAAATCACTGATCTCTGTATCAACATCCTACGTTCCCACAGAAAATATTGTGCAACAGTATCATCATTCGGACAATTTCCAGAGACTCTCGAACTATTGCCTCTATATACTCTAGGTATGTAAGTTTCTATACATGACAAAGATTGAAGCATTTGTTGTGTTACTGGTGTTCTTAATCCATCTATTTCTAGACATGGATCCTTAGAAAATTGTCTTGTGCAAGTATCATAGTAGAATCTGAGCTTACATAAGTTATTTTATACTAACCTTTTTTTCCATCAACTGTCCAATGGATATCCTATTTAACTTGGACATTAATGTGTGAGCTTTATTTAAGTTGAAATTTTTGTACAATGCTCCCTGTTTCATCATCTAAAGAGCTCCATCACTGTGATGACAAAATTTTCCTTATCTATATTTGCTAATATCTTAACATACTCTTGTGGTTTATTATAATTCACTATCAGTTTACATGCAGTTAATTCGCCAATGAAATTAAGGAAAATGTTCACTGTTGGCTATTGAAATTGTTACACTATAAGTTATATTTGTTGGAAGTTTTATGACTTTTATTCAGAAGAAAAACAATTCTTACGGTTACATGGTACTATGGTTTATTTCCAGAAATAAGCGTTCAAAAGGTTGGCATGTTTAGGGTCATTTTCTATGCATCCTATGACAGCCTTATTATTACTTCTCAGCATTGGATGAAAAACGGCATGCTCTTGAAATTGATTGTAAATTGTATTAAATTATCAACATATGATTGTTCATTGATCAAATGTTTCAATTTCCATAAAGGAAAGGAGCAAAGTGGAGTCAGATTTGGATTGATGTGTTTTCTTGGTTATGCTAAGTTCTTTCAGCTTTACAAACTAAATAGTTTTCATGATCAACATATTACGCTCCATCATTGGAGGTAGAAAATCTATTTTTGGCTTGAATAATTTTGTCCAAAATGCAAGTGATGCATTACATATTTGTAATGCTCATAAGATTTTGGTTAGATCCTTATATGTCCTGAAACAGATCTTTGGAGTTTCCCAAGTTTATATCTACTTTAGCTTTTAAATTCCTAGCAATTTTACAATGTTGGTGTTGAAAGAAAGTCCTGCATCTCCATTTTATTTCCTGCCAATGTGATTCATGTATCTCTCAATGTTACTCTTTTCTATTTCAGCTTTGTCTAAAAGCGCTGGTTTGCGGAACAATGGAAGTGTCGATGATCGTTCATATTGGGTCAGCCGTGTTGCATCTCTTTCTGTACCATTAGCTATCCCGTTAGTATATCCTAGGATGATATCACTTCATGATCTTGCTACTAAGGTCTGTATGGTTGGTTTACATTTTTAATTTTTCCTCAAACAGACTATTGATATCCAATAATTAGCCTTGATTCGTGATATTTCAAATGATGCAGGAAGAGAATGGGTCCCTTTTAGCATCTACTATTTTTCTTTCTAGTGAGCACATAAAAGATGATGGGATTTATCTTCTTGAAAATGGTGAAGATGGTTTAATTTATATCGGAAACATGGTCAACCAAGACACTCTTCAACAGCTATTTGGAGTTTCTTCGGTGGAAGGGCTTCCATCTCAGGTACCTTCATTTCTCTTAGTTTTCTACTTATCATTGGCCTCTACTTCATTTTCCTTCTTGGCAATCTTCTTTCAATCAAGAATATTTGTGATGATTACTGATGAAACTTAATACATATGCAAACTTGTCAATAATTTAATATCTGGCAAATTTTCCACTACTACAGCTCGAACAGTTCTAAAACATCAGTAGATTTAAGTTCTGTTATTCACGCACATGCATAAGCAAATTTGGAGTTCCAATATCTTCACTTTGTCTGACAGTGATGCACATATCTTTATCTTGATCATGAGTGTGTCCATGGGCCTCAGAGTTTGTGACAACACAAGTCATGAGAATCCTAGCAGCGTTTTGGAACTAATTTTTGTCGTAAAAGAATTTCAATTCTATACTGTAAAAGAATTCATAAGAATCATAATTTCAATTCTTATTTCTGGATTTATGTTTGGAATTGAGTGGAAAAAATGGGAATTTGAATTCCATTTCCTTTTCCCTTATGTTTGGAATCACAAGACTTGTTTATCTTAATATCTGAGGTTCCTTTGCTCATGTTTTTTGAAGGAATTCTCATAAGCAGATTTGACCAATTAGTATTTTCAATCTCTTTTCTTTAGAAAAATTGAATTCTATATCTTATTTCTTACTTTTCTTTGTTGAATAAACCAACAATCTGATACAATACCAAAAATAGAGTTCTAATTTCATAGAACACCAAAAATAGAATTCAAAACTGGCTGGATATCCCTCTCTTTCACTTATCTATCAAAGTTAAAACAACTTTGCTAGATGCAGCTTTAGAAGTACAATACTGCGTGTGCAACTGTTAGCCATAGCTTTTTTTAGACGTAGGCTAGTTACTGATGAGATGAATTCTTTATCAATGCAGCTTGCGTTGCAACAATTTGACAATCCTCTGTCAAAGAAACTTAATGATGTACTTAATGAGATAAGACAACAAAGATGCTCGTATCTACGGTATGACTGTTATTTGGGTTTTCTCATTCAGTAAAATAATAGTTCTATAGTTTTATAAGAACAAAATTTTAAAATTCAATGCAGTTTTTGGGTTTGCAGAAAGGGAGGTCCTTCAGGTTAGTAAAAGTTTCAATCTCATAAATCAATATTTAGTTTGTTCGAGTATTTTGGCCTTTTTGTTGTTGTTTGCTAATCACGGAACCTTTTATTTGATGCCGAAACATTCTGCCATCTTATTGTAGTATCACTTTTGGGCAGGCTTGCAATTCCTTTCATATATGGTTGACGACAAAACCCCTGGTGAACTCTCCTACGTTGAGTTCTTTGTGCATGTGCAGCAGCAAATCAAAACAAAAATGTTTTGATCCGAACGTGTGCTTATACAAAAACAATTTTGGTTATTAGCATTTTGCTTTTCTGGCACCAAATTTACTGAGAGATAAGAACAAGAGGAGCATCAAATGTTTCTCGGTGCTCATGCTGAGTTCCGTCAGGTGAGTGGCAACAATTACTGATTCGAATATTTTCAACTTTGTTAGTGATGACATCTGACATGCAGAATGAGTTTTTTTTTTAGATTGAGAACAAGATGATTGGTAAAAATAGATGCACCATTTGATTTCAATGTTAATATACAGGACTATTATTTCAAAATAAGTCATCACAATGATAAAATGTTCCTTGCTCTATTTGACTAGTTTGGCTTGCTTGTTCGATCCATGTTTTTTCGCTCAGCTCTTCCCTCTTGAAGCTCACAAATCTCTCAGTTCTAGTTTTCCCTGATCGGTTAATTGATCTAGTCAATGTGATTGGATGGATTGACTTAATAGATTTATCTAACATTCAAATCACTCATTAGGTTAATCTTTACTTTAGTTTTAAAATATAAAAAAACTTATTAATAATATTTTAATTGATAGAAGTGGACAATTTTTTTTATTGATGTAAATAAATCAATTAAACTTTAGTTTTTTTATTGATGTAAAAGAACTAGATAAATTGAATCAGATAATCATCAAATTAAACAAATCAATCATCAAGTTAAGCATGTTGAGAAAATCAATCGATGTAAATAAGGAAAAAAAAATTAGATATTAAACATATCGAGCAGCTTTAAAAAATAAATTAATTAAAGAAAATTGATTAATTAATTTTAAATTCAATTTGGTTTACTTCATTAAAAACATTTGAACAACACGGTTTAATTCAGCATGACTCGCCTACTCCCTACCCTTATTACCTATTTTATTGATAAAAAATTAAAAGGACAATTTTTATTATTATCAAAAGATATCCTATTTTAAAAATATTAAAAGGTAATAATTTTGGTCAACTGCTCAAAATTATTAAGTAATTATAGAAAAAAATATTTTAATATTAATCAATATTATTAAAATTATTAAGTAAAAGTAATTTAATTTAATTAAAATTGATTAAATATTACTGGAACAGTCATAATAGAAATAGTTTTGATCCAAAATTTTAATCAAAATTAGTAACATAAAATAATGGACTAAAATTACCTAACACCTCTTCTCATCACTAAACGTGTTTGGCACGTGTTCTGCAAAGTGGGCTGTTGAGCTTGCGCAGGCACTCAATCAATCCTCATTAAAAACAACTCCACGTATCCAATTTTTATCGAAATATAAAAATTTGCTGTTCAAGTCTTCGATGTGAAACTTTTCTTTAAAAAAAAACAAATGTATTTTCCATTTTTTAAACCCAAAAAGAAAATACTAGGGAACGTTACAAATCCAACCTGTAATTTTCAATCCGCTTCTGCCTTCCCATTCCTAATCCAGGACCAGCTCCGCGCCGCCGGCACCACCCTCCAATGGGGCTTCGTCGGCCATAATGCCGGCGTCCAACCATCGATCGATAGGTATGCACTCAGCTTTGTGCGAGTACTTCCAGTGCGTCGCCTGGCACGCCCTCGAGCAGTACCTCGCGAGGCCGCAGGCCGAGCACATAGAGAACTCATGTCGGCGCGTCTCCGGCCGGCCGCATCCGCCGTTGGAGCACGTCCCGAGCCCCTCCCCGTTCTCATCTCCGCTCCTCGTTGCAAACCACTCCGCCAAGAAACGGTTCGCCGGGTGAGGCTCCGGCGGCGGCGTGGCACGCCATAAGTCCAAACCTTCGGAAAGAGAGCGAAGGCGCCGGGTATGGTGGCGTGGTGAGGAGGGGGAGGAGGGCAGGAAGGCGGAGAACTCACGGGCGTTGGCCAGGAGGAGATAGTTGTTACCCTCAGAGACGTCGCGGCGAACTCCATGACCGTCAAGGAAGCAGTAGCCGAGGAGACGCATAGCGTCCACGTAACAGAGGGACGCAGCCCGGGTGCAGAGGAGGACGCCGGCCTTGAGATTTCTGTCGCTCTTCAATTTTCCGCTGCCGTTAAAATGGATGACCGCCAGGGAGAAGAGCGCCGCCGCGTGCTTCTTGAGGGCCGCCATAGCCATAAGCCAAAGGCCAACCTCTCGATTCCTTAAGCAGTAGAATAGGATCTGCAAATGCAACAAAAGGAAAATAATCATCGGCCTTTCCAGTTCCACCAAAGAAACCAAGAACCCTACCATGCCCAAGATGTAACAAGCTTCCGGGCTTCCGGCATCGGCGCAGCGTTGCAAGAATCTGTTAGAGGAAACGGACCATCTGCTGGCTCTCACCGCGAGCAAATCCGCCGACGCCTTCGACAGAACCACGGGATCGAGTCCCAAACGATTCAGTCTCTTACACCTGCGCCAAATCCAAGAAAGAAACCCCGATTTTTCTCGAATGTTATGTAAAACACACAAATCGCCCCGAGAACCGAAGATGGGGAAGAAAGGGTACACTGCCAAGACGGCGATCAGATCGGATGGTCTCTCGGCGGAGGCACTCAGCTTGGAGAGGATGGATATTATAAGCTCGTCCGGAAGGCCATCAAAGAAGTCGCCGCTCTCCCCCGCACGAGGCCTCTTTCGGCCGGAACAACCTCCTTCTCCTCCAGAGATCCCTCTCCTATGCGTCAGTCCATTCCCTTCGCCCACCTCCATCACCACCTCAGTTCAATCGCCGGTGACTCTTGGCGGAGCATCAACGGGAGTGCGCTTCTGGATTCAAGGTCTCGAATTCTCTCCCTCATTTTCTCGTACGAGACAAAGGAGCTCCCTTTTATGTTAAGCAATAGAGCGATGCGCTGAAGAACGTACGACAATAAACTCACAAAAGTACACAGGTAATCTAAACCGTTGGTAATTGATCTCGTCGATCTAATACGACGGGTATGCTACTGGTAGACGGATGTATGTATCTTTTCTAATGGCAGTATAGAGAACTAATTTATGATCTCATCCGCACAATTTCGCAATTTAACTTTTTTTACCTTCTTTTGTAATTTTTTTTTTTTGCCTTTTAAAAAAAGAAAAACAACATTCATTATTATTATTTTTAAAAAATAAAATAACATTCCAAACGTATTTTTTATTTTAAAAATACTCTTATTCTTACATTATAATAATAATAACAACATAATTACTATATAGAACATTATATATTTTTATGATTTTATTATATAGAACATTATCATCTCAAATATACATATATATATATATATATATATATACAGTTTTGATATCCTGCACACCCGTCTGTGCTCACCCGTGCGCGACAGCCAACGTGGAAGC
>JBBUKS010376757.1:0-40840 GCA_038050645.1 Hedychium gardnerianum
CAGGAGTTCCTTTGAGGATAAATCGCAAAAGACGTCGGTCTTCTTCTGCTGGTCCAATTACTTCTCCGCGACCTCCAGCTCCTGTCGTGGTTTCTTCTCATCGAAGTCAAGAGTTCCTTTAAGGCTCGAGAACTTCTTCCCCCAGATGCTTCCTTAGAGAAGGGTCCGTGCTCTAGTCTTCTATTACCATGGTAATCGTGTTTGGATTGTTGCCGGTGTCACTCATCTTGCAGTCCTGGTTCAGGTCTTAACTCAGTGTTCCCACAAACGACGCCAATTTGATCCCGCCCAAGAATGTCGACGCATGACTCCCCGATTTCTTTGAGTAGAGGTTGAATGTGTTGAGGACCTTCTGGCGATAGAAGAGCTTCTTTGAGAAGGGAGCAAGGAAGAAGAGGTTCTGCAACTTTCCCTAAGATTAGGAAGACCTGCAAAAGAAGGTTAGAGAAATAGCCAGAAGGGTTCCTGGCGTTCACTCTCCGACGCTCAAGTCAGTTGAGGTGGAATATATAGAAGACAATTAAAGCTTGTAGATGCTAGAATCTTATTGCGCGTACCTCTATTTGTAAAGATGATCCCCTTTTATATTGTCGAGATCATGAAGACCTTTCGTGTTTCTTTCTGATATCCCTCATAACGTTTCTCATAATTAATTAATCTCTTAATTTATCATTTAATGATCTCTTAATTTGTCATTTAATGATATCTTTAAGGTTATCCGAAGGATAACACCTACGTTTGATCTCTTTATGTTGAAAACCATTATTTGTCCGTTATAGGAAGATGTGAGAGTCTTTACGATGATTACCTCTTTGTGTTTAGCATCTTTTTATGACCAAGAAGATGTTTTAAAAGAAGAGCTTCAGAAGTCGGGGGGGGGGGCTACAAGAGCCGGTGACTACGGAACCGAGAACTAGAGAATGTAGGTTATATTTTACTGACACCTGACCTCCAACTACCACGTGTCGCTCCGTAGATATCTTCCCTATCAAGAATATTATAATAGTTAAAAATAGAATAAGAAGGGATAATTAAAATACATATAAATAAATAATCATTTTTCCACCGTCAACCCATGGAATTCATTATAACAACAACAACTAAGTATATATTTATATTATTTTAAATATGTCTTTCAAAAAAAAAATTAATAAATATAACTTTAAATTTTTTTCTTAATATTTTTATTTTTTAACGAGTCCAATCCACCAACGTACACGTTCGATTTCCATTCGATTCCATGGAGTGGAGTAATGTAAATGGGTCCCTGCATAATTGTTGTATATCATTTCCACAAGGGAAGGACAAAGGCAAGGGAAGGACCAGCGGCAGTCAAATATCACAAGGACAAAGAAAGAAAGGTGCTCCTGGCTGGTGGGTCTCTCCTGTCTCATCTTCATCTTTATCTTCTTCTTCATATATTATAAATGACCCTGCACAATTCCTCCTCCTGCTCTGTCAATCCAATTCTCCTCTATTTCTTTATTTCTTTCTTTCCTTCTTTGTTTGTGAGAGCAGAGATATATATATATTATATTATATTTATATGGAGGTGTACATGGGGGAGAAGAAGGGGAGCAGCAACGGAGGCAGCCGGAGGAGAACCAGCGCCGCCGCTGCCGGGTCGTTCCCAAGGCGGTGCGCGAGGCTGGTGAAGGAGCAGAGGGCGCGGTTCTACATCATGCGCCGCTGCGTCACCATGCTCGTCTGCTGGAGAGACGCTTGATTCATTAATGCAGCTGATGATGATGACAACGACAACGATGGCTGCTTAATTCGTCCTTGGATTTCTAGGAGACGGTCGCCGGCGGCGGCGGAGGAGGAAGAGTTAGATTTAAGAGGATCCAAACGGTCAAAAAACAAAATTCTCTTCTCTTTTGTTAGTTTTTTCTTTTTTTTTTCTTTTGATCTGGGGAGTTGTTATGCTTTGTAAAGTAAACGGAAAGATTTACAAAGTTTGCAAATTTCGATTTGGACGAGAAGATTGATTGTCTAATTTAACGATACAAACTTATTTATTTATTTTAATTATTTATTTAATAATTTGATAAAAGTGTTATGGATGAATATGATCTTTTTATTCATGAATAATTGAATATTAAGTTGGAATAAATAAATAATTTTTTATCAAATTAAATATTACGCTTGTATTCATTTACCACTCTATTTAAATGAGTATTAATTAAGTTGTTGGTGCAATCGACCTCATATCAAGATTGATCAAGTTTGGATTGATTCGAGTTTGGGCCTCAATGTTTAATTAATATGTTAGTAAGATGTCAATTAGGTTAAGGTTGACTAGATACTTGACGGTGAAGAAGAATCAAGTAGGTCGAGGCTGATTAGATACTTGATGGTAAAGAAGTCAAGTAGGTCAAGGTTGACCGTATACTTGACGATGTCAGAAATCCAACCGAGAGTTGGCACGAGAAATCAAGTAGATCGAGGTTAATCGGATATTTAACTAAAAGTGAGAAGTCAAACAGAAAGTTGGCAAAAGAAATCCAAGTAGGTCACGGCTGACCAAATACTTGGTGATTAGAAGTCCAACAGGGAGTTAGCATGAGAAGAAGAAAATCCAAGTGGATTACGGTTGACCAGACACTTGATGATCGGAAGTCAATAAGTAATTGGTAAGAGAAAAGTTCAAGTGGATCACGATTGACTGGACAATTAGCGATCGGAAGTCCAACAGGGAGTTGGCATGAGACGTGAAGTCTCGGCATATCAAGATTACATATGCTAAGCAACAAGGAAGTTCCGACAGAGCAAACTTTCGAACGTCATAACTTTTAACTCGGGTGTCGGAACAAAACGATTTTTAATACAAAACGAACCTCGTTTAGAGCTTCGTTTTTTACTGCTAATCGATTGGTGAAATTGCTTGGTTCAATCGACTGAAGCAATCGATTGGTAGCTTATTTTCAACGTACAGAGTGCTTCAAAATTGATTGGGTACAATAAATTGGTCAGATAAACATAGTCATTCTACGGGTTTAAACGATTGGATTCGATGACAATCAATTAGTGAAGTCTAGCAATCAATTGTTAGAAGAAAATCAACCCGAACGATAGCCTTATAAAGAGGATTTTGAGGAGATTTTTTGGGGCCGATTCTTAAGAGATTAGAGGAAAAGTGTTATTACATTTCCAACCATCAATAGGTATTCTAAAGTGACAAAGAAGCAAACAAAGCAAAATGTTCATTGTAAAGTTATTTTACTATTCATTTGTATTTGCTTGTTGTATTCTTGTAAGAACAAGGTGTAAGAGATTTCTCTACCTCCGAAAGGAATTCGAAAAGAAGAAGGTTATAATTGAGGAATATCACTTGAAGTAGGACTTAAATTAGTCATCTAAGAAGTATATACCAAATAAATCTCGGAGTAGTGCATATGATGTTAGTTTTGGATTCAAGTTTCCACTACACATTCAAACGACGAGCACAAAATCAATCAATGAAATAATTAGAGTTATTCACCCTCTAATTTACACGGGTCCTAATAGAAGTGTGAAGATATACAAGTTTGAGCTTAAGTAATATAATCTCATATTTAAATTTTAACATGGGTATGTTCATCGGAAAGTAAAATGACTATTTTATTTTTATTTAATTTGTATATCTAATTTTTTGAATCGATTAATTTTAAGAATAATCAATTTAATTTTACATAAATTTTTCATCGCCATTAGAATAAATTCAAAAGTACGAATAGTTTATCGCTTCATAATCAATATTTCAGTTGTTTTCTCATGGGAGAAAATTAATTTTATAGTATGTCATAATTAAAAAAAATGATTAATTAGTTCAGATAACATCGAATCTGGGATAACCGACTAGGTCTCATAGAAATTTTTCATTGACCGTCAGGATAAATCGAAAAGCGTTAATGGAGGTCCATGTAAATAGTCAGCATTTTTAGGCTCGCTTCTCACGGGAAGAAAAATTTTCTGTAGTATATCATAACTGAAATTTGAACTATAAATCTCTTGATTATTTATTGAAAGACTTAATTATTATATCATACCTGGGAATAGTATATTATATTATAATTAAGAATTGATTCGTAGATATCTAATTAATTAGGATATTATTATACCGTTGCACCATAACTAATGGGAAAAAACAAAAAAATAAAAATGATTATTTTTGGTTTGATGAATTCCATTTTAATGGATCCACAACCTCGTTTAAGTCTGAAAATGATAAAACAGAGGACCTCGGGCTTATGATACAGTAGAAGTAAAATATATATATATAAAACTATGAAACATTGAATTTTTAGGTTATCTATCACAAGTATTTTTTAATTTATTTTAATAATTAATAAAAAAAATTCATGGACTAAATTGCTCTGATTCGATATTATTTAATATATTTTTTTAATAAAATATAGGGAACGTAAATTATACAATATCTTAATATCTTGTAAATAAAATATGATAACATTTTGTACCTTTATGCCCTATTTATTTCAATGGGCAAGTAAAATATGGGTTATGGCCTTGCCGAGAGGTCACAATCATTATCCTCATTAATGTAGTTTTTTTATTTTTAATTCAGTATTCAATTCGTCCAATATATTAATTTAAAAAATAATTAATTTAATTTTATAAAAAAATTGTATCGCTCATTAAAATAAATTAAAAATAGTAATAAAACTCATCTAAATAATTAATATTTGTTAAGCTTATTTTTCATAAAAAAAATAATTTTTTATAATATGTCATAATTAAAATTAAAATTTTATTCTTATTAATGTAATAGATATTTATATGAATAATTATTTTAATAAGTCTTGAAATTAATTCTCAATAAATATAAAATATTTTATTATATATCTAATTTTTACCACCATGCTAAAATAAATATTTTTATAATTTATTTTCTTCCAAAAAAAAATAGAAAACCATTTTAAAAGAATTACTAAAGCTTGCTCCAATAAGAGGTCACAATCATGGCGACCAAAGATCTCACCTTTGCAACCCAAATTTGACGGCCTCATGGTGACACCGTGAGTTTGCGACGGCCTCAACCGCAAGTTTGTCAGCCTCGTAACAATCCTGCGAGTTGATGGTTCATTAGATTTTTTCGAAGATGGTAAAAAAATTATTTCACCTAAATTTAGATGGAGAAGTCAAGAGATCAATATTAATCCACCGACAGATTTAGAATTCGTCCATCTATTAACTTTTTTTAATAAGTAAATATAGAAAATGAAGAATAAATTGTGAAGATGCTCAAATTTCATTTTCATAATGAAAGAACCTTTTAATGGATGTCTAATCAAACTGAGTTTAAGAATAAATTGTGAAGATGCTTGATTTCACGTCGCTAAACCTTCAACAAATTGTCTGTATATATATATATATATATAGTTTTGATAGTCTACATATTTTATCCTACATAATCATGTACATCGACTAAGGTGACATAATCTTGATCACTGATCATATCACACATATTTTGATCAATAATATGTAGGTGGTCACCTCAGCAAGTGTTCATGATTGTACAGGATAAGGTGTACAGGCTAACAGAACTATATATATATGATTTTGATAATCTATACATTTTATCCTGCATGATTATGTACATCTGCTGAGGTAATATAATTTTAATCATTGATTATCATCACATATATTTTAATCAATATGTACAAATGATCACCTCAACACGTGTCTATAATTATACCAGATAAGATATAAAGAATAACAGAATTTTATATATATATATATTCGAGTGCTCTATATGATGTACCTTTAAAATATTAAAAAAAAATCTATGAAATGATTATATGAAATTGAAAATTGAGTTATAACTAAGTACATGAATAAAAAATAAAAATTATAAAGATAAAAATATTAAATTGAATGTGCGGTTGGACAAATAGAATCAGAATTACACATATTAAAAAAAATTATACAAATATATAATTAAACGTTCAATAAATATTTTAATTAGATAATATAAAATTATAATAACTATATATATTAAAAAAAATTTAATAATAACAATAAATAATTTATTTAAATATAAATGATGATATAATTTGAAATAGAATACACCTAATGGAATAAGAATGTTCTAGTATTTGGAATAAATGAAAGCAATTTGATTCAATGCAAACCAAATGAACAAGGATGGTTGTCCTTAAGGTTAAGCTATCCCAGTAGCAAGTTCATCTTGCCTGTCCTTGTTAAGGATCTGTTGGCTCCCAAACAAACAATTTAAGCATGTGCATCTCAAATTGAATTAGTCCACTGCTAATATTCTAAAATGTAACTTGGCGATTTACAGGCAAAAAAAAATGCATCGCATTCCAAAGTTCAACAAGTACCAATCGAGTGTAAAGTGTGAAGGCGTCGCAACCAATTCTAGTCAGCTCAGCTAATTCAAGCGATAAAAGGAGAATCACCAAAGGCAAGGCATACAATCTTAACGATTTGTTTTCGTCAAAAACTCAAGTGCTTATTACAATGTGAAGATGTCTTTGTGCCTTCCAGATTTCAGGTGATGCCTACCAGACAGACTTGGGCTATTCGAATATACTACCGTACTCAGTATTTCTTTCCTTCTTCCTCTAGAGCCTTAATCTTCCGATAGTCTCTATCGGTACCAAACAACCTACAAAGGAAAAAAAAAATACAAAAAATTGAATATTTTACTGGTGATGCAGAAGTGCACAAATTATTGCAACAAATAAAAAGATGTTATTTTCACTGAAGTTTCTAAAGGATATGTTCATGGCCCTATGCAATTGTGACCATATTAATTAAGGAAAAAGAAAAGATGATTGCATCAGTTAAGATGTCCGATCAAATCAAAATACTGGATGAAATCAGTAACCAAATACTTGATAACAAACAAAGTAAGTTCTTTTGATAGCTAATTGAACCCAATATATATAGCTAATTAGGCATGTTAATTTGTTCGGTTATTTTACTATGGGAAGTTTTGACTAAAACATGTGTAGAAGAGGAAGTTGTACCCACCAGTCCATGTAAACGAAAGTTGACGCATAATTGCCTGACTTTGTATAAAGCACACGGTGATGATAGTCATGGAAATCAGCACTGCAAGAGAACAATCAATAGATACGAATTAGCAACGCATAGCATCCAAGAATTTCTCGCGAGCAAGCTGACAACATGCTCCTCACCCTCCATACAAGGGCAAGAAATTTGAAGGGCTCCATGGAAAATCATATCCACTGTGCGCCTCAACAGTTTCGATGACTCTCACTATCATCCATAACCAGAGTGTGAAGAGGTGAGGGCCAGTTAGGGCTGGACCCAGGATTGTGGCAAAGCCAAGGAATAAGATTTCGGCAGGATGAGCATACTCGGATGTCAAGCCAAAAGGTGTAGCATGCCTGCAAAGACAATACATGTTAGACAGGCCGCTCAAGCAAATCTTAGCTGAAGCCATTTGACTTACTCATGATGCACACTGTGGACATGCTTATATAGCCATTTGGTGTGCAGTATTCTGTGACCCCAGTAGAACACAAAATCCTCCAAGATGAAGTAGAAAATAATTTGAGAGACAATAACGCTCCTACAAGGAAATCAAGTAAAACAAAAAGCTTTTCAGAATGAAAGCACAGAAGTGAACCGATATGTATGGAGTCAATTAAGGACCCAGTTCAAAAGATTTATAAGCATAAATACCCTGTGGCCATCTAGAGGTGTCAGGTAAGAGCATAAAAAATTTTCAAGAATATGCTGAGTTTTCATTCACAGTGATGTTAGGACTCAATTGTATTTATGTAGCATTGTAAATTTGTAATGGGAAGATGCAATTTACCAGTGTGGCAATGGAAGACTACTTCTTAGACCCATGAGTCTGAAAGTAGGATAGGAAAGGAGCATAACAGGTAAGTTGACGCATAAATGGAATAAAATTAGGCGCAAAATACATCTCCTTTGTGCTTCTGGAGTGTTGACCTTTTTCTGAGAAGTAATATTAGAGCCAATTAATATGTAAAATCAAGCAAGAAATATCAGTAATAAATAATAATAAAAACAAAGACTAGTTTTTTCAAACTCATCTAATAACCTGAACAAAGAATGGACAAGAACAGAATAAACCTATGACGACATTCTTTTGAGATGGAAAAAACAGAAATATATTAGAGTCCAGACAAAGAGTATCTTTCTGAACAAAATGTTTGGCAGTTGCATATGCCTCAATGTCATTTATATGATACAAATTTTATATCATAAAATAATGTCAGAATAAACAAAAGAATTTTGTATCTAACTATCCATTAACATTAAATGAACTCTATGATAGCAGTTCAAGATGACAAACCTGAATTTTATATTTGCTGAAAATCCCTGACCTTTCAAAATATATAGATGGAAGACCAGACAAGAAGAAGACGCTTTCATGAATTAAGAAGGATCCAATAGTTGCCAACTGGAACTCACTGAAATGTGTAATAAGATACTGCATACCACCAAGCAAATCTTATAAGGTAAAAATTGTACAATTGGAGAAATAATAGTTTCGATACTAGAATGAATCTAATAGAAGCTTTTTTATTTTTATCAGCAAAACAAGGGAATGAGCTTTACATTAGAAAGGTAAAACCTTCTTGGTCATAATAAAAAGAGAGCACTCTATTAAGAAAGGTATGTAACTAACAAGTTAAAACAAGAAATGTATCAACCTAGAAATGTCAAGTGACAGCATTGAACATGAACCAAACCTGAACCACATGAAGACCAACAATGCAAATTCCAAGTCATATTCATGAAAGTTGATATGAGTCATTTAATAATTAATATTATCTGTTGAATTTAGAAGGTATGCAATCCTATATAAGCATCATAGCAGCTACTGAAAACCTGTTGTAGAGATCATTCTTAAAACTATATGTAGCACATCAGTCGAATAACACGTACAAATCTCACAGCTATTCAAAGCAAATGATCCGTGCTAGAGAGCAGCAGCTTGGACGCGTATTTATGGCAAGGGGTGAGTATATAGGCTAGCAAGAGGAGACACCGACAATGAATCTGGCTGGCCAAAGCAGGTGATTGAACAGTGGATGTACCAGAAGAAGATGGTTGTGGTGAACAGGATGCACACAAGAAGCGAGAACGATATTGGGAGAGAGAGGGAATCTAGCGATGGCGAACAAATGTACTAGGAGGAGGAGGTGGTAGGAAGCAGGGTGTTGTGGATGAGAAGGGGACAAAACATTGATCGGAGGAGGTATAGAACCAAACTATGTTAAGGTCTTAACACTGATACCACTTGGTGTAGCACGACAAATGAACAACAACAAACTCTCACAAAGAAAATGCAAGTGGAAAATCAATATTGACTAGAAGATGACAATTACAAGGACTCCGAACTTTTTCAATATGCTCAACTCTAAACTAAATGGAGAAATAAATAACCCAAATTAGAAAAACACGCTAGACTCTAATTGGGAATACAATTATCTTATCTACCAAAAGAGAAAATACAACAATCCCTAGATTACCAAATGCTAAAATTAAATTTAAAATTTATTTGCAGATATCAGATTATTCTCCAGTTCATTTCTCCAACTTTAGTTCCTTTTTTGGTTATTCATTTTTTTTGTGTGTGTTTGTATTAGACGATGGTTTGTGGTTCAGGGAGTAATAATGATAAGACCCTATTTTAACTAGATTTAGATTATAAGCTTGAAAATCATTCAGTATAACCACTCCTATGATCAAGTAATGCTGGTACTAAAGTTCTATAGTAACAAAATCAATTGAGCTTAATGAAAAAGTAATGAACAGAAATTTTACAAATTTCAACTCGAATGCAAATAAAGCACCTCCAGCCAAAATACATGTGACGGGTACCATTAAGTCACTTAATCAACAGTTGAACACTACACTGTAACACATACAATAAATACACAAATCTCACTATATTGCAACAAAATTGATTATATTGCCATTGATCCAGTGTGAATGATTTCCCTTGAGAAAAAACTAGAAAATTTGTTTCAACATATAGTGTAAAATTAATCTACAATACCATAATGTCATTATGCACAAGTAGGGCTATAATAAGCTTGTTGTTTAGTTCAATAAAGCTTATTTATGTTCATTTAATAATAATAAAAACAAGTTTGAATACTGGTGAGCTTGGTTTATTAACGTTCATGAACAAGGTTTGTGACCAATTTATGAATAAACTTATTTATTAACTTGTGTAATTTTAATTATAAATTTATTTCTTAATTTTTTTCATTCAAATTCGTAAAATATAGTATAGAATCTTAAATTATTGATAAGATGTTAAACAAAAGGAAATAATATAAGTTTCATGTATTAGATAAACATTTTACATTACCTTGAGGTCAACAATGCTATTAGTTGAGCTTAATAAAGCTCGAGCTCAATAAAATTTTTAATAAATAATCTTGAACAAGCTCGATAAAAAAATAAACAAGCTTACACAGTAAGTTCGGTCAGCTCGTTAATACCCCTATGCACATGCTTATGAATACACTAGCATCTCATTATCCTTATACAATGAAGACGGAAGTCAACAACAACAACAACAAGCCTATCCCACTATGTGGGGTCGGCTATATGGATCCTTTTACGCCATTGGGAATAAAGAGGGAAGTCAAAATGGGAAATTAAAAAGGTCATCCTTAAACAATCCAATGATCAATATTGCTCCTACATCTTACATATTTAATCAACACTAGTTCCTGTAAAATTTTGATCAAATTAGTCAATACCAAACAGCATTATCTCTCGATAGTATGAATTTTGATCCCTTAATACTAATTTGCAGAGAGAATACGAACTAAAAATCTAAATGGCAGATCTGGTGTTTCAAAAGTATCAATCCAAAATAATGTACAAATTAGTCATTTTCTCAAAGAATTGCACGTATTCTGGTACCATTTGCATATCAATTTCTAGGATGAGATACTTCACCATCACTGATTGCTAAGAATACAACCCCTTATTTGCACAGGGCCGAAGGAAGAAACATAAATGACATGAAGAAGAAAGGAAAAAAAACTAGAAAAAAAAACAAATGTTAGACATTGACAGAGTTCTGTTGTTCGATCGAACTGTTCCATCCATGGTCATACTGAGAAAATTGCATTTCCTATTTGAAACTGATTTGCCTTCCACAGCAAACTGGGTTGTCCAATGACCAAATCATGCAATGAGATCAATTTGTAAGGCCACAAACCCCATTCAAATAAGGCTTTCGATGCAACATCAAAATCAAATCGTCAAGCATTCCACCAACTAGGGACGAAATTGATGAAGCAAAGGGGATAAATATTTTGAAGAGAAAATAAACGTGACATTTAAGGAAAATCTCCCATAAAAAGAATTCTAGCCAAGAGAATTAAAAGAGAAATTGTATTAATTCCAAAATCTTCTCCAAAACTTGAGTAACCCCTCTTCTATAGATTAACAATAAGACATTTTTTATAAAATAAAGACTCAATTTATCCCAATCAAGACTCTAATTGACTTTTTTTTTAAAAAAAAACTAAACATCCCTTAAAAATTCTTCTACTATTTTCTAAAAAAATATAACAAATTACAAAATATATCAACAAAGTAAAATTTCAACTTTGCCATAATATATTAGATAGGTTTTAAAATATTATTATAGACACAACACCAACATCAAACCGTCAAACCACATAGGAACTTGAAACAAAGTTGATTAAGTGAAGAAAATAACAACCTCCCAAGAGAAAAAATTCACACAGAGAAGTTAAGTTAGAAATTGTACTCATTCAAAGATGATTAAAGTATAAGACTATGGACTTCTTTTATACACTCAACTCGATAGTAAATGTGAAAATAAATATTTTAAATAAAAGAAAATATACTTATCTTAATAAGCATTATAACATTCCCTATTTATTACCAAAACAGAAATGTTAATTACCAAATGACGAAAATCAAATCTCCAATTTATTATAAACCCGTCAATGTTAAATATTTTTCAATTTCTTTTTATCACGAATGTGTCAATCTAGAATCTATCTTTAATTTATTTTAAATATATATTTTTTTGAATTATTTATTTCCTTGTGTGCATTATTCTACCCCACTAAGGAGAGCTCAACACTAAACAAGTTGTTGCTTCTCTTCTATGGATCTCATTTCTAAGCATAGAGAATAATTACTTCGCTAACTTTATTTAGTATTCTTCTTCATTGTTTGCGTTAGTCAAACAACTCTTCTAATGAGAAAGAAACCGATGAACTTTTTTATCTTTTGGCATTTTAACTTTATGAAATTCCTTTTTGGTTGTCCTTTCCAACAAATAAGGAAACAAATGAGTTTGGTATACAACGAGAATGATATCCATGCCTTTAGTGAAATCATGTCGCATGAAGGCGGTAATGATGAGGATGATTCACAAAACCTATAACAAAATTAATATACATATACGGATGCTCGAATTTCTCCAAAAATTAGATTATCCTCCAATTTAAAAATTGATCTTATATTTCAATAAGTTAGAAAGTTAAATAAACAATCACTAGGCTTAGGCTTAGGCTTAGGCTTAGGTTCTAATATCAATTGACATAGCACCAAAATCAAATCATTGACCCACCTAGGAACTTAGAATGAAATTGATAAAGTGAAGAAGATAATAACATCACTCAAAGAAAATATTATCATACATTAAAGTCAAATTAAAAATTATATCAATTCAAAATATTAATTAGTGGACTTAGACTCCTATAAAATGGACTTGATAACAAAAACAAAAAAAAATATTTTACAAAAAAAATATATGTGCTAATCTTAATATGGATTATAATTGTTGCATATTTATTACTAAAATATTAATTGACAATATATTATCAAATGGTAAAAATGAAAATAAAAATTTGATGCAAACACGCCAATCTCAAATGTTTTTTTTAGTTTCTTTCCCTTTCTCATGGATGCACCAACCTTGAATAAATATTTAATTTATTTTCGTTAATTGTTTTTCTTTCTTTTGCATTATTGGGTCACTTATTAAGGGTTCAAGAGCATTGTTTTTAGGGTTTAGGGCATCCCAGCAAGGTCACAGCCCCATAAGCTTAGTGAGTTCACTGACGAGCCCAATCCTCTTGCGTGACGCATTAGTCAAGCTTCACTTGATACAATCCCCAATAGACATAAATATTTTGTCAATATAAAAATTATTAATAAATCTAATTACCCATTCTAATATTTTGAAATAATAAATAACAATAAATCTAATGACCTATTTTAAATTATAATATTTAAAAAGAAAAAAAAATAATAACAAATTTAATAATCTATTTTAAAGAATAACATTAAATCTGAACCTATGGGACCACAGATCGAAGAAAACCCCAAACAAACAGCAAAAACGTAATCCATCATAAAACAAATACCCGTATAACTAGCGTATACCAGTCTTCACCTACTCAACCTCAATATCGACTCAAACGGAGTCCTCCATAACATCGAGCGTAGAAACCAAAGAAGAACCGAAGCCATAAAGCAAGGCTAATGAGAACAAATTAAACAAACAACCCTTTAGGACATTTCCAAGGAAACCCTCGCCAGCACCGATCTCCATTGTTAAATTGCCGATAGATTCAATGCACATCAAGAGCGAAATCCATACCAGCCAGCACGAATCGAGGAGAGACGCCATGGAGGAGCGGAGCGGGGCGGGGCGGGGCGGAGCAGATCGCCGACGCGAGAGATCGACGGACCGGAGGATTCCGCTCCGAATCCGATCGGCGGAACGTGCGAGGGCGAAACTCAAAAAGAGAGTCGAGCGAACAGACTAAAAACAAACGCCAGCCTGTCACTCTCGCAAACTGTTTGGCCCTTTCCTCTCGTAAAGATGTCTTCATATAATCACACATGTATTCTCACTCTATTTTTCCTACCCTTCATATTACTTGCTCGTACGGCGGGCCCACGGAACCTACGCGACCTTGATCCTTCACTGCGGACTCGGGGGTGCAAATGGGGAACGCAAGTCACATCGCAGGTTGTGTAGGTGCGAGACGTGTAGGTTTCTATTACAGTGTAAAATTGAGAAACGCCAGTTGATATGTGATCGACGAAGAGGCATTATTTGGGGATAGGAATAATTGAATTGACCGTTATAAATATTTATTCATTAATAAAAATTTTATCAACCTACTAAATAAATAAATAAATAAATTTTTAAAATTAATATATGACTTATCAAACTCAATAATTAATTAAATAAATAAATAAATTTAAATTGAGAGCATAATAATATTTAAACCAATCAAATTTAAATTCATAAAAAAATCAATCAAATTAAATTTGAATCATCATTTTAATGATTTAATTTATTTTTAATTTAATTATTTTATTAAATAAATTTAAATATCTTATTCGACTCGACTTATTTACGGATCCTATTTAGGGAAAAGAAAAGAGCCGAGAGGTAGAAAAGTGGGTGGGTGTAGATTTTGTGACGGTGATGTATGTTCGTCGCTAATGAATGAAGCCAGCCAGGCCACTAAATACAAGTGGAATTATCGGTACTCTCGCCAGCTAAACACAATTATGATCGTGTGTTGTCAGACTTGTAGCAGACGTGCCTCCGTAAGCTTGACCATTAACGTTAAAATCGAAGTTCATTATTTATTTATTTTATATTATTAAATGATTACGCATAAATTTTGAGTTTGAGGCGCTGGGATTGGTTTTCGTTGAAAATTAGGGGGAAGGATTTTGACAAATTGTCCTAAATAATTATTATATTGTTATTATTTTTGATTTAATGCGCTAAAAATAAAATAAAATAAAATATTAATTAAGTTATTAAAAATATTTTGAAAATGGGCTATAAGTAGGAGTGAAATTCGGTTAAACTTAATAAATCAACATATTATGTATAAAAATAATATGTTAAAAATATTATGCATATTATGCATAATATGCATATTATGCATATTCGCTAAAAATATGCATAAAAATATTTGTCTTAAGAATAATCTTAAAATCCCATCCGTTTTCTGAATTTGAAGATATATTAGAAATATTTTATTATAATCATCCACGTTTTAAACGTATTTTGATGTCTAAAAATTGAATAGATTGGTCCTGCGTAAGGATTATATTATTCCTAATTTCTATGATATTGATATTGATCCATCGATTAATTGTTAAACATATTATGTCACTATCTAATTTATCAATCAATTGAATTAAATAGTAAAAACGTACAAGCGAAGTATTCAAAAAACGTACAAGTCGATTATTCATTTTTTAAAATGGGTACCAATTATGCAAGTTCGATTAATATCAATTCGGCTTCCTATAAAATTCTCAATAAATCAAAAAAAAAATATGTAAAAATTAAACCTGATAATTAACATTTTTAAATTCACAATCTATTTTAAAAAAAATATTCTTCATGATATATCATAATCAAATTTTAAAATTTAAATATTTAATTTATTATTAAAAGACATAATTATAATATATCATAATATGGAGCGATCGATTCGACCTCATCAAAATTTCTTGCTACTAGGATAAATTTGATTTCTAATGAAAGCACATCTAGATAACTAATATTCTTAAATTCGCTTAGAAGAAAAAGTTTTTTATAATACACCATAATTAAAATTTTAATTTTACATCCTTTAATTATCTATCAAAATATTTAACCATTATATTACATTGACTATTCTCATGGTGGCAAAAAGAAAAGAATAGTCAAATAACATGAAGAAAATAAATTATGAGAACTAATTTAACTAGTTTGAACAATGATCAGTACATGAAAAAAGATAAAAACCTGATTACTAATCAGAATTTAACCCTTAAATCTCATGATGATAATACTCTATACATTAATCATCAATCCATCCCGTGAAAGCAAAAAAAAAAACTTAAATTGAATCGAGTAAATAAAAATAATCGAGATTTAAAAGAAAAACTAAATTTCTGAATTCAATTGGTTTAGATAAGGTGTCGAAAATAATATGATTATTTAGTTTTAAATGTTAAATTTTTATTTTTGAAGTATGGCTGTAAGAATTTAACGATTGTTTATATATAAAATATTTATTACCTCTCCACCCTTCTATTAACAATTTCTATTTGAATATTCAATTTTTTTTATTAAAATACAATTAACAAAATATAATTATATCATTTGTAAAAAATATATTAAAATCTCTAATATTGCTAATTTTTTATACCTAACATTTTATCGAAACTAAGTTTTTTTTTTTTCATGCTCCGGTTGATGTTTCTATCTTTTATATCAAAATTTATGGTGTCCATTGACTGTTTTTATTTTGATATTTTGAGAAAAAAGGAGTTATTCAAAGACTTTTTAAAAGTGTTTTCAAATCAGAAAAAAAAATGTCACTGAATTGACACCATAAATTTCGATACAAAAGATCAAAACATCAACAAGTACATGTGCTTTCCTTCCTGAAGAATGAAGATCCACTACAGTCCCTCAATTTATTTATGAACAAATGTGATTCCACTTAAAGGAAGCTCAGCCCAAGAATTCCTCCCTGTTCCAAATAATGATTCAATTGCTCACTAATTAAGCCTACAAATGAAAAGAAAACAAATCCTAGAAGCTAATTCTCAGATGCCTCTACTATTTCAGGTCTTACACTAGTTGCATATTTCTTAGAATTGTGCCTGGCTTCCTTTCCATGAATCACTGGATATTACTCGCTAGAAATCTTGGCATCGCCTTTTCAATTGGAATAAATATACAATCCAAACTATAAACATGAAAAATCCATGAGTAGAAATGTCGGTTAAATATTGAGGTAAATGGAAGTAGAAATACTCACAATCAAGTTAATGTGGGGGAGGGAAGACCATAAGTTTACTGATTCTGATGTGCAACTAAAATCTCTGTGGTTTGTGTACAATTTGTGAGCCAACCCCAGGAAGAGATAACTGCTCTGCGGCGGGCGAAGGATTTATTGGATGATCACTCCCAGAATTGTTTACCAGTTGCTTATTTGTGAGTTTAGAACCACCTACATCTCCCGATGGATGTGTTTCTCCTGACTCTCGTATCTGATGAAATTTTGCGAGCTTTTTTAGTGTCTGGTGCATTTTCATGCCACCACAAGAAATAAATGAAAAACTACACTACAATAATTACCACGTTCCGTCGCCTCTTGTGGATATCCAAAGATAACTACAATTCAAAAGAAATAATATCAGTAATTATATCACTATGAACTATGTTCCTGCAAGACGTTGCAGGTTTACAGACATGAATGGATATAAGGAAACTTACAAAGCGGAACTGCAAGTATAGCAAGGGTAAAATAAAAATAAAAATAAAATAAAATAAAATAGGCATCAAGCATAAGTGAAAGGAATTCGTATTGGTCTTCGAAGTAGATTTTATGATGATTCTCTATATCCAATTGAACTTAATTTTTCATCATAATCAGAAAACAATATCAACAACTCACAACAATAGCCATTCTCTCTGAATCCGATATCACACACCAATCGATAAAACATTATTTAACTTTGTTCGCTAAAAAGGTTAAGCTCTAGCAACCAACAGTAACAATAGGCTTTCAAGCATTACCAAACCACTCAGCATCTTGTGATTTAGGACCATTGAGCATTCACATCAATCAACGCTGTCAAAGTAATAAGTTCAAATCAAAGCACTACGTCGAACATTTGGCCAGCAATTTGCCTATCAACATCAAGAAAACTCAGATATGCATGAGTTAACGCCCAATATATATATATATATATGTATATATAACAACAGGGCAACCTACCAGCTACATAACTTGCAGAAACTGTAACTTTATATATATATATATAACAGCAGGGCAACCTACCAGCTACATAACTTGCAGAAACTATGACTTTATATATATATATATCTATACAACAGCAGGACAATCAACCAGCTACATAACATGCAGAAACTATGACTTAAGCATATGGCTAGATGACCAACCAAGTGGCCAATCTATAAACCACTACTAATGAGGAAAGGAAAGTTGTACTAAACTAAACTAAAAATATATTAGGATTATAGGGCTATACAGATTTATACCTCGGTAAAACAAATCAAATTGATATATTATTGAAATGATTTGAATTGTTTCAAAGATCCAAATTGATTATTATGAAATGATTTGAATTGTTTTAAAGATTCGAGAGCATTTTGTCACAATGGGCTTTTCATCAACCGATGTAAGGATCAATTATTTTACCATTCCATTTACTGCCGCAGGAACCTCATTGATACAAGTGATATCAAAGGTTGTTGCTCATGAGGCTTTCCTGAGCAACACTGGTTTTTTATTATTATTATTTTATTTTATTTAGGATTCCACAATCTAGGATTTCACTGAAGGATCCCATGAGATTTACATGAGGATCCCACAATGGTTCTACGAGAATCTAGCAGGGTTCTGCAAGGCCCCTATAAGCTTCCACGAGCTAGAGGTCATCAACAAGGCATTCCTGCAAGCTACGAGGCTTCATCAAGACTTTCAAGAACTGAAGGTTATCACCGAGATCTTCTGTGAGGTTTTCGTCTTCTTCCCTCAATTCCTGCTACCGGTCGGAACCAATCGACACCATCTCAGTGCACCATCAGCAACGCCAGCACATCTCATTCTGGCTGGGAACTGAAACCCCAGTATGAAACGAGATTTTGTGCCTTGGTTCTACCATATTTTGTCTTTAAAGGAAAATAATAAGATAACTCTAAATACACTGATTCATTGTTCACATTATAATCTAGTAGCGTACCAAAGTGTTCCAAGGAAGCATTTGACTTACATCTGCTTTCGGTCTAGATTAACCCAAGTTACATAGAATCTCTACCACCTAACTGGAACAATCAAATATGGAAGGAACTTCATACACCTTAAAGTCAAGGGGGTAAAAAGATGCATCCTGAGAGAACTGATTTACAGTATATGAACATAAACACTACTGTATGAAAGTTTAAAAGTGAATATAAATTCAAAGCATTCCTCAGATAGGTACATGAAAAAGCCTTTTGACAACTTCGAAGTCTGTTTGATAAAAATATTAGTTTTCTGATCTTGGAATTTCATTTTACTCATTGCATTTTATTAAATAAAGTAAAGACAGAAACTTACAAAGTATATTCACTTTTTATTGACTAATTGACTTATCACAGATCAAATACCAGAAAATGGATGATTAAGAGCAACACTTACTGATGTTTTTGGGTATTTCCTTTCCTCCCTTGAATAGCCTGGAACAGTCAAGTTCCAGTTTTTTTCTGCAAAAGATCTACCATAAGTCATGTCAAACAAATAAAAGCCAACATTATTGAAATGCAATTCAAATCATGAATGAGGACAGGAGATGCATCTTCACTTTCCCTTTGATTGAATATTAGATCTTATAAATATCCAAGATTGATATTCTTTTCATTGATTATTTCACAGGTCATACTTGCTAAGCCCAGAAAATGAAAAGAACATTTTAATGACATAGGTATCTTTTACGAATAAGTGTCAAAAGAAGCAGTCAATGGGATATAGAAATTGCAAGTTGGGATTTCTGTAAAATTCATTGTGTAATATGAAAAGAATTTTATCTTTGGAGGCCTTGCTAAGTTGCAAACCTAGGTGAAGCAGCACATCCTTAGTGTCCAAGGTGGAAGATTTGCGATGTTTCGCTAGACTGCAAGCAAATGTAGTAACCTGCATTTCAGTAGTTGTTGCATCAAATGACTGACAAAACATTTAATACATATTTACAGGAAGAAAAAAAGGTATAACCTTCTAGATACTGAACCACAGAGCTGACAGTCAGTATCAAAATTCAACAAGCATGCAGAATAATCAATCAAGGGAAACAATGGTGTATGCTAATGACTAATGAGTAGTTTTTTGAGTAATTTATGAATGTGCAACTGATTCCGCTACATAAAAGCTTCAATATTTATACAGAATAAGCTTCTCCTAGTGATTAAAAACAGAATAAAACCAGAAATGCCTTTATGACATAGCAAGACAAACTTCAATATGTATACAAAAGTATATCTTGATGGGTACTTTCATATGTGATTAGAACCATACCTCCATGTTCCAGTCACCAAAACATTTTAGCTTTAGATACTTGGTATAACATGTCTGTCACCTACAGCTAACCACAAATATTTGATGATAGGTCATTGATTAGCGATTACTAGTACACATCACATGATGTATACAATATTCTTTATAGTATTCACATACCAAGTTTTTCAGGATACAAATAACATAAAAACCTTATAGGGGTGTTTAGAATGCCTAGAAGGTGACAGTAAATTTCTTTGAACAGAAATATTTGTAGAAATTGGGTCCTCTTGTCGTCTCCTGATTTAACTTCCTCACATAAACTAGGGCTTGTCTCAAATTCTTCAAAAACTACACAACTAATATTCAAAACTTATTACATTTTGCATTATATTCCAGTACACCATCATGTACAAAGAAACTTTCACTGGAATGACTTAAATTCTTGGTTCATATGATATTGGCCAAAATAGACCAATCAACGCTTTGTTTAAAATACAAAATCATTTTAAGAGGTTGATTTTTTTAATGCTAAAGTTTTAATGCATTTCTTACTAAATACAGAAAAACCTTGGGTTTGATGAGGTGAACATTGTGTATAACAGAAGCTTCTTTAGTAAAACTAGCCAGATATGACATCATAAATGTAAAAAAAAAATACCTTAAAACTGAGTTAACGATAAATGTTGCCCACAGAAGACAACTTGTGAATAGTCAAAGTGATTCCACTATTAAATATGCATGGATAAAATGCAGTGGTGTTAATTGGAGTCCTGAACCACACATGTTTTAGTTTTCATAAAATCACAATATATATATATATATATACAAGCATCCATTAACTCATCAAATAAAAGCATCTAAACCAATCTCACCTTTTAGCATAGACAAGTTAAAGTATAAGAACGAAGCTACACCCTATGCAGAATTCATCACATCATCATGCTACCATCTAGTGTTGGGAAACTTTAACGAAACAAGAGCCTTGCATGTTACCTACCGAGTCAATGAAGTCATCAGCTATTTGCAAGAGGAGGTCCTCAACTTCAGGATCCAGTTTACCATGAGGATCTACCTGCAATGTCAACAAATTTAGAACATAGAAACTAAAGGAGAAACAAGGTGCAGAATAGAGAATTTGATCATAACACTAGAGATTTCTCCGCTATGATAAAAGAGTTTCCTATTAGTGGAATCTTGGGTTTGATCCACTTAACAAATTGTCAAGCCGTGGAGTAAGACCTAGGGTCCAAACTATGTAAATGTCTTTGTTAGTGTTGTGTTACTTTGAATTTGTTACTGTCAATATTATTCCACACTGTTTTCTCAAACTTGAACAAATACACAAGTACGAAAAGAACCACTCACTAATTATTTGGCCTTGCACAAGTAAAATAGAAAGAGAAAGAGTTTTAAATTCACCCTCCCCCTAGCACTTTGATCCACATCATTAATCCTCAACATAAAATTCAACAAACACAATATGGTGGATTAAAATATGACAACAAATGTACACTCATTTGATATATTGAAGTGTGTCAAATGAGTGTAAAATGCTAGCACAATATGGTGCATTAAAATTTTACTTTAATTAATTATCTAATTATTCTAAACTCATTTTTAAAAGCAAATAAAATAAACGGAAGAGAATTAAATGAATAAATCTCATCTGAACTCATCTTAGCATGATCAGTTGCATAGTGAAGAGTGCCAAGTGTCAGCACTGCATGCATTGAAATTGTGCATTTTGGTTAAGGACAGGACACCAGCCTCAAACATACCTTTAAAGCTTGGTAACCATATTTGTAGATCTTAAATCCATAAACATAAGGCTTTAAGTAGAATGATAACTAGTTGTCTTTAAATACAGATTTTCAAAGCAAAAGATAAAACCAAAATAATATGCCTAGCGAGATAGAGATTGGGAAACTGTGTACCTGCATAACTAGATCATGTATCTTTCGCTTTCCAAGAAGTTGATTAGTTGCTTCTGTTCCTTGACAAGAATTTCCACCAGTCACTCCAGAAGCAGGTGCCTCTTCTTGTAATCCGCCCAAAGATAAAGAATTTTGGACTGCAGGCCCAGCAAGTCTTGGAGATTGCAATTGCTGTTGTTGCTGTAACTGTTGAATTTGTTGAAGCTGCTGCTGCTGCTGCTGTAGCAAATGCTGTTGCTGACCTCCTAGCTGCGGCTGTGGCTGCTGTTGCAACAGTTGAGAGATCTGCTGTTGTGTCAGGGACATGGGCTTCTGGTGGTGCTGTGATGAAGCTAGTTGCTGTGGCAAGAATGATTGCTGCTGCCTTTGTTGCTGAAGATGATATGAAGGAGAAACTGGTGAAGGCAATGATGGTTGTAGATGCTTCAACCACTGCTGCTGCTGCTGAGAAAGAGTTGTTTGAACCATTGTTGATTGTCCATTTTGCATCAAACCAGACACCTGGGAGTTGAGTGCAGCACCTGAAGGTGTCCTAGGTAAGCTTTGACCAGGCAGCTTCTGCTAGATAACTTAAGTGTTACACAGTTTCTCACCTATACTAAGTAGCATGAGAACACAAAACAATTGCCAGTACCTTGTGAAAAATAAACTAACAGAACAATCATGGTGCTACTAAAATGGTATATGGATAAAAGTAACAAAAGAGAGTAGACATTAATCAAAGATACTGCAGTTTTTTGTTGTTGTTGTTGTTGTTGCTGAATTATACAAAAAAAAGGAGCATCTAAAAATAGAAATGATTATTGATAGTAGCAAATTATTGGGACAAGAAAGTTGCAACGTAAGCATCACAGAAGGATAAAAGAAACAAATTTGTTTTAAAAAAATCCTATATAATTGTCTTAACAAAATTATCAAAAACAAACAAAGAGAAAGAAGAATACAATATCCAGCTACTTGTAGTCGAGTAGCAAATCATATTCTACGCATCAAATGATTGCTTGTTAACCATATCATCCAGGAAAAGTACTGGTTTCACCAATTAGCCTAATAGTAAAATTTAACTGAAATTGATAAAGGGATTGAAGTTGATGGGAATTGGCTGAATTTGGACAAATTTAATTGTTCTGCCAGACTTCATGAAAAGGAATAGAAGTGATGGCAACAAGAAATTCATAATAAGATATATGCAACAATGTAAAAAAAGAAAATGGTCTTATATTATCTTTTCGCTACATTTCAATCATCATATTTGTATTAGCTACCTCCTTTTTGTGATAAATGTAATTCAGCACAGCAAGAGACAAAAAGGTAGAGAAAAGATAATTCAAAGGATGAAATTATTTGCCATGACATCATCATTCCACATAAACCTAATATCAGTGTTCTAAAAAGAGCTAGGCGGTAGGCGGGCGGACACCCGCCGCCTAGCACCTAGGCGGCGCCTAGGCAGTCCTAGACGACGCCTTTTAAAACATTGATATTTACACTTGCAAGCAGTGTTCTAAAAAGTGCTAGGCAGTAAGTGGGCGAATACCCACCGCCTAGCGCCTTTTAGAACACTGTTTAATATGTTGTCCCATAATTAATGTGTCAAAGATCAATATTATCTTATAAGTAATTCCTTCTTGATATTTGACTAGAATGCTTCTCAACAATAGGATGAATTCTTATCATGCATACCAATAGCCAATGATGAGCAATTCATAAAATGCTCAATGATTACATCAAAATACTGTGTTTATTCATGTCATCGTAGCATTTCAAATCCAGCCTCTATCCTTCCGGATTTGATATTAAGCATCTAGGTTTGGAGACATTTCTCTAATCAGCAAAAAAGCCCATAAAATAAGGAAGAATACACACCTTACATGATTCCTTTACTAAAATAGATGCTACAAGAAAAATGTGAGAGCACAGAATACATAGATGCAAACCTGAGGTGATGTAAGGGCTATTTGTTGCTGTAGTTGTTGCTGTCTCATCTGCCCATGCACAATGCGTTGGCCACATGTTCTTAGTTGTGGATTCATGCTAAGGTTACTGATCATACCCATATTCTGCATTCCTTGCAAGGCTTGGGCAGAAGTATTTCCTGGATTGAACTGACCAGCTTGAAGTAAGCTTTTCTGCCTTGGCTATTAATAGAAAATAAAAAGGGAAAAATGAGTTAAAAGGAATAACCGGGAAGTGAACTAAACTAAAAGCAAGAACCAGGAAGTTCAAGTTTAGTTCAAATACTCGATTGAACTCCCAAAGATTCTTATTTTCCACATAATAAAAATTCCAGAGTTCAAGTTCTTATGTTTATGAAACAAGAAAGACAAATTCTCATCTAAGATACAGTTCCACATATTTAATTCAATTTTCTTAAAACATGGACTATGAGATAAACTAATTTTACCTTTTTCAGTAGGAAAATTTTATTCAAGGTTTTACATATAACCATGCTCAAGCAGCTGCATATACTACAGCCTACGTGAATTTAGAAGGAAACAACATAGCATATTGGATATGTGGTTTCCTTGAGTTGTAAGCATGAATAAACAGTTATTAAAAATACCTAATTGGTTCATTTGAACTGTTAGACTGGACCAAATTCACTAAAAATCCAAATAAACTGTGTTAATTTGAACATTTGCTTTGCAATTGTAAACACTTTAAATATTAATCACATGCATATTGATTATATATATCATCTGTTATACATTGCTAATTATCATTGATTTATATCTTATGCAAGGTTTCAAATCTTGAGTTGCGTCGGAGTTTGATCTCTAACTGAAACAATATAATTTTGGTACCACTGTGTTGTGTGGGTACAAAATTTTAATAATTATTTAATTGAATTATTAATAATAACATTATTAATTTTTTATTACTCTTAATTATTTGCTAAATAATTAATTAGATTGCTAATATGTGATTATTTTCTATTTATATTTGTTGATTAATTCAATCGCATTAAGTTTTAGTTTTAGTCACTTGTAGACACTATACTTCATAAATAATTTATATTTATAATCTATTAAGTTTTGTAAGTAAAATGTTAGAATGAGCAACAAGAAAATAAGACCTTCCTTGATCCACTGTAACCTAAGGCACGCTTTGCTTTTGAATTCTACAATATTAAAGCAATTTCATATTTGAAGGCCCAATCGTAGATGTAATTTTGTTTTAAATGAACGTATATTTTGTTTGGAGAGGCTATCATATGTCAAAGGGCTCTAGGTTCGTTGGGGATACAACTAACTCAAGCCTAACACGTGATATTAATGACATTTACAAGATTTAAACAAAAGACTTATGGCACCCATAAGTTGACCACTTATCTTAAAGCTTGAGCTGTTAGGAAAGGACCAATCTAGACAATTATATTTTTAACCAAAAACAAATATTTTCCGCATAAGTCTCACATGACTTTAGCCACTACCTATTTCATTGTCAATTTTCAATAGTGTTTGGGAATCATAAGCTTGTGAATACAAAAATACTAGATTGACATGTAAACGAGGAGATAAGCCAGGTACGATATTGCAAGGTGTGATGGCTAATTTCTCTTTGGAGGAATTAAAGTAAAGCTAAATACTAGAGCAACTGTGTTTTGGCTAAAGTTAATCTGTCCCCTGTAACACAATTGCAATGACAAGGAATTTTGGTGGGACAGAGCAATAAGCTGAACAGAAGTGCTTCTAAACAGATCATAACTGAGAGTTCAAGTTCTAATGTAACAGCCAACAGTGTCCTATGTTGCCTCTGGTAATTCACTAAAATAACTGTTGATTTTAGCTTTATAAAAAAAATAATCAATGATATGATATTAGACAGAGCATGATGCTGCAAGGTTTCCTTATCTTTATGGACCAGCAAAAGAATGAATAAGGAGCAAATAATCTAGGACTTATGAATTAGGGTTGTCTTTCCTTCGGAAACTGAAATTGCAATTGTTTCCCAAGAAAACAGGAATGTGAAACAAAGAAAGAGTTGTCGCATAACCTGAGTAAGCATCTGAGACTGCAGATTGAAATGCTGAGTAGTCTGCCCAGGTAGCATCGGTAGCTGAGCCGCTTGTGTAATAATCCCTGATCGACCCATCCCTCCAGCAGCAGCGACGGCGGCAGCCAGCTGCTGCTGCTGGATCTGGGCGCCACCAAGATTCATCTGCCCGCCGTACATCCCTGCATGCTGCCGCATCGCGCCAGCGGCCGCAGAGACTCCGAGCTGCTGCTGGATCTGGCTCAGCCGCGGCATCGATCCGGACCGCTGGAGGCTCTGCTGCATCTGGAAACTCATATTTGCCTGCTGAGCTTGCTGCTTCTGTTGCTGCTGGCTCTGGATCTGCGGCTGAGACTGGGGTTGCTGAGACGGCGGCGACGACTGCTGTTGCTGTGATTGGATACTCTGCTGCTTGGAGGCGTAGTCTAGGGCAGCGGCGGGGCTGAGAGCATGGGACTGGGACAATTGGGGGCAGTTTATCTGGGATAGGTCACCGACGCCCATGGACGGGGAAGGGGGAATATGCGTGGACGGCATGTTAGGGTTGGAGTTGGCCAATGCGATTGCAGCGTCGGCGCCGCTGGCCGGGACCTTGCTAGGAGAGGCGGACGCAGAATTCTCCGCCATGCCGATCGCCTTCTCCTCTCTCTCTCTCTCTCTCTTTCCAGCGGCGCCGAATCGAGCGATCGAGGACTCGACAAGGAGATCGAGTGTTCGTTGTCAAAGACAATGATTAAATAAATTTATCAGGTGTTCTTAATGGACCAATCACGTTCGTTCAAAAAATAAAATATTGCAAGACAAACTGTAGAAATAAAAAATAAATAAAATTTCACAGAAATATTTTTTATTAAAAAACTTGAAATCAAGTCGTATTTTTTTTTTTAAAGGATAATTTATCGAACATTATAGCATACATATAAGAGGCTTAACCTGAATTACCAAAAACAGAGGCTTAACCATTCGATAGAATCTACCTACTAAAATGCATCGAAGCCTCACGCTAAAATTTCGAATCTTATTGTATAAAATCAAGCAATGCAAAACCATTTTTTAGAAAGAATTAAACTTTTGAAATGCTTCTAATAATCTCTTTTATTGATAAAAATTCAAAAATAATATTTTTTATTTATAAAGATCACCCTTCCTCTTTTTAAAAATTAAAATAATATCTTATTTATAATTTTTTTTAATATAAATATATAGGGACGGAGGCAGAGCGATGGCATGCGACTATGCGAGTCGGGACGAAACACCCCTCTTCTCCCCAAACTTATGTGAGAAATAGTGAGAGACAACGACACAGTCATCCCCTAACGACGAGATGTAAAAATTAAAAAATGAGGGTGAATGGGGAGCAACCCCCTTCCCTCTCAATTTTTTAATATAAGAAATATAGAAATATAAAAATATAAAAATAAAAAGTAAAGGAGAGACAATGATACGATTGTCCTGAATATAAATATTAAAAATGATAATAAAAGAGGATAAGAAAGGATTTTTTTTTTATTCAATTAAATAATCGAATAATTTAATATAAATATTTGAGTAATCAGGAAGAAGATGAATTTAATAAAATTTTATTTAAATATTCGTTTAAATTATATATATATATATATATTATTTATTATTATTATTTAATCTATTTTAATAAAATATTATTAAATTATAAGTATTATCGATTTAATTTATTTTTTTTATACGATATTAATTATAATATATTTTTTATTTTTTTAAATAATTTAAATATTTAATTTTTCAAATCAATTAATGCGAAATATAACTATTTTGATCTTATAGAAAGTACCTCGTAGTTAGGATTTAACTTTTAGTTATCTAGTTAGTGAATTTAATCGTTGTACCATTATCTTGAGAATGAATAAAGATAATTGAATGGAATGAAAAAAAATATTAATATGACATTATATCCTCTAATGAATATAAATACGGATATTCTATCCTCTATGAAAATAAAAATAAAAATAATAAATGAAAATAAAAATATAAAATTTAATTCATTGTCATCCCTAATAAACACATCTTTCCTCTCAATATAAAATTCCTGACTTGATCTATTTATATATTCCACACCATACTAATTTGACTTAATCAATTTCAAAGTACGAGTTTATTTGACCAAAACCATTCCAAGGTGAAATTGCTTATGTTATAAATTATCAAAACAATATATCATTTATAAATTTTAATTTAAAATACCCTTGTATGTTCCATTTTGAAGCTTCTTTAATAAAGTCCTCGTATAATATACCAGTCAAAAATAAAGAAGTATTTTAGATAGAAAATTAACAAAATTCTCTAGGATACTAACCAACAACACGAAATGTCTTGGAATGGAGATGTCCAACTTCTCAGAACTAAAAAAAAAAATTAACTTAGACGTATGAAGCTCCATCAATGCGAAATCTCGATAAAAAAATCAGACCACGTTGCATGTATTATACGCAATCTTATTCTGATGACTTAAACATGTGATTTCTAAATCACACGATAACAATTTTACAGTGGCATCCGCCCCCCATAAATGGCTAAAAGAAATCACTCACAGTATATGCTGGAATCTTGCTGATTAACTGATCATAGCATAGACAAAATCACACATACATATATTGACTTATAATGGTGGAACAAAATGATGGCACGTTAGCTTAAATTTCAAAAAACAAGGCTGGAATTTTCAACCTTGATAAACATCCTTTGCTACAATATAACAAGGTCACAATCATGAATGGGACTCAAAATTCTTGCAGAACAGGTATTTTCTAACAGCTTTAAACAAGTAGATGTTATCAAACAACACAAGGATAATGAGAAAAATAGAGAATGCAACACTATTGGAGGAAATGACTATGCAGCAGGTGGTCTTAGCACATGATCTAAAGAAGTATCCATGGCTGCAGGGGGTATCCATTGCCACATTCCCGTCGGTATATGGTTTGGGTATGGGATTGTTTTGCTGAAAGCTGTGGGCGAAGCTGGTTGAAGTGTTGTGGCAGTAGGTTGAGTGAAGAACTGGGTTGTGGTGCTACTGCCTTTAAGCATCTGTTCGATTCGCTCCTTCTCAGACTTCAGTCTCATTTTCTCATTCCGAAGTTCCAATTTCTCATCCTGCATGGCATGCAGACCAAGTGAGATATTGTGCGCAATCCTATCTGGTGAATTTTCATTTAATTGATTGAAGCATGTTCATGGTAGATGATCCTAGACAAATTCCACAAACACCTTATATGCAATAGATTCACAAGCACCTTGAATGTAGAAAATCTTGAATTCTTCAATACCAGTTGTTGAGAGAAAAATCCTTTCTCAAGCCAAAAATCATGGAAAGAAATCCAAGGCCTTATACAAATTGAGAAGGTAATAAGATTCATGTGGTTCACCATGATGTATGGTTACATCCGTGGGAGGAGAAGATGACTCGACTACTCAACAATTTGGAATAGTACAGGTTAGAGGCAAAACTTCCCCAATAACAATGCTTGAAAGAAACCTTAATATCAAAACATCCAACTCAACAACATTGGAAACCAAAAGGATGGGAAGCAAGCAAATACCACAACTCCTTCCAGAACCACAAGGAGACGTCGAGAGTAGCCTCCACTCTTCATCTCTCTTTATGAACTCTTGCAAAATGAGAATGCTTAGTCAAAAGAAACACTAAGAAAGCCTTCTAGACATCTTAGGGAGGGTTGTTTTCTCACCCCTACACACGAGATACATATTTCTGCTTATACTCTCACTTAACATGTGAGAAATGGGTTCTATCAGTTCTAACCCATGTGGTAGACCAATCTATTATTTCTTTAAGGCCTCCAAAATGATGAAAACTTAATTCATGGTGATTTTAGATCACCATCCCAACAAAGGTGATGATTATAGTCATATTACAATTAAGTGAAACACAATAATAACTTTTGCTGATTTTTACTCATTTGAGCTAGAACAAAATTACTGTAACAGGAGATTAGTGTATCAATTCATTTCTCACCTTAACACTTTTTATAGAATTCTGGAGTGCTTCATTTGACTCCTTAAGCCTCTTTGCTTCATGACGTAATTGTTTTATAAGACGAGCAGCATCACTCAAAATGACAAATTTATCTGTTTTAGGAGGCTTTCCAGGATCCATGATAGAGCACAACTCTGTGAACCTGAGCAGATGCATCATTGGTCAGAGGTGGAGTTCCAACATATGAATAATTACATTCATAGATGTTTTTAGGTGTTTCATATACATGCCTATCATTAAGTTTATCTCTTCGTATTTTCTCACGGCAAGCTTTTGATCCTGGTGCAGCACATGACTCCTTATGGTTTCTGTAGAATGACAATAGAAGGAGCCTTCTGATCAGAGTGTGTTGTAGTAGAAGTGAAGAAGCATGGTAATTTGTGTTATTGTTACGTAGAAACAAAAGATTACTACATCAATAGAAATTAGGTTTTCTTTTCAATTGTTACAGTTCATATCAATCACATGTTTTATTTATTACACTATTGCATGTATTAAATATTATAGGCACGGAAGAACTAAATGGAAAAAAGGAAATAACTGAAGATGTACATGGGCTTTCATATTCTTTCCATGTACGTTGACCACACTGAAAATTAGTTCACAGAAAGAGCAAGAGAAGTTGGGCAATAACGAGTATAAATTAATATTTTGACTTTTTTAAAGCAACTTTATAGGAGACAGCACAAAAACATTTAACATCATTCCAAAGAATTTGGTCTGAAGTTTGAATGCAGGTGAAACACTAATGTGCTCCTATGCATAATAACATAGACACAAAAAATCAACTCGTACCGTTTCTTAAGGGAGCCAGTGTTCGAGCTTTTGTCCTCCTCAAGCACGGAATCAAAATCAATCATTGAACTGAACATTACAAGCTATATTAGAAATGTTCACCAATTTGAGATATACATGTGCAAGAATTAAGTGCAAATTAATCACAGAGAAAGAGAAACCAAACAAAGTGGCTTTTCATATCAATTCATTTCCTGCTTCTTCTGAAGATAATTCAATTAATAAATTAAAATCTTATAAGCCAAGTGAGGTCAAGGTGACAAGTTCATTAAACATTGCAGTCTCCGTCTTTCTGTAAGAACCTGATGTTCAGTGTTTGATACAATATAATTGACCTAAATACGATGCTATTATACCTACGGATAGAAAAAAAAAATCTGCTCTGACCTGAACCGCAACAACCTACCTAACTTAGCTTCTTTCTTTTTATTTTAGCCAAGAGACCTACAGAGATGCACTTACAAGAATGATCATAATGCATGAGTATCTTTTGGAAATCTGTGGAACATGAAAAATTTAGACACAATCCTAATTGCCTCAATACATGTTTTAAAATGCTTTTAAGGAATACTATTAAAAGTGATAGTTTGAAGATATATAAAAAAAGTGATTTGGTTGGTCTTGAGGAGTTTGTGTGTGGTTTTGAATGACATTAATCTATTATTCTTGTAAATGAATGTATTGAATCTGTCTATATTTGCTTTAGACTCTGATTATCTTAAAAATAGTAATGCAAATGTTCTTACTTTTAAATAATCAATATGATGATCAGGCAGAGCGAACAGGGCAGGGCAAGGGTAAACTCAGGGAAACGAATGGGTCAACGTAGTGGGGAACAATCGAACAAACATAAGTACAATCCAGCATACTCAAGATACAATCTGGAGGACTTGATCGAGCTAAAAAGTTTAACTAAAGAACACAAAGAGAACAAACTGGTGCACAAAAAAAAAAAAAAAAAAATCACCTCGAAGCAGAGGGATCATCGATGATCCGAGCGCCCCAGAGGAAACCAGGTTCACGGACGTCCTCGCCGATCCCTCCGTAGTCTATAAGCCATCCCCCGCCACTGCTGTGCACCTTCGGCCCAACCATCCCACTCCTTCAAAAATCCCCCCAAAACCCCCCAAAAATAGCCAACAAATCCAGCCCACCGCTGAGATGAAAGAACAGGATCAACAGATTTGATCACTTCACGCCCAAATGCAGATCTTGGCCTTCTTGCTCTCGATTTATTCGCCTTCGTCGGCTGCGATTTATCTCCGTCCGGAGTCCGTCGGCGAAGAGAAAACTAGGTTGATAGTTTCACATGTATCTTCGGTCAAGTATACGTATCCTGTTCCATCAGCAAAAAACAAGGATTTTGTTAAGATGCGCTCCATTGAAGCGTAAGAAGGGCGGTTTAATTCTACTCCTGCGGCATAGTTGACCCGGTGGATTAGATTAGTACTTAATTAGTTAATGCAATTAAGCAACGTACCAAGACACTTCCTAATGATTATGATTATCACGTTAAAAGGATTAGATTAAGAAATATTAGGCCGATTAATTAATTAGTGTCATGCAAAATGACAGACTGGAGTGTTGTTATTTGTGATAATTAGCGAATAGGACAAAGAAAGAAAGAAAGAAGAGAATAAGGAGACTTTTTATTTAATGAATTAAAATATAGTCATTTCCTTGCCATTAAATGAGATAATTTATTTTATTGGAAGAATCTTTAACTAACTTAAGCATCTACTCTATTCCTTAACATTCAACCAATCTAATATAATACTGCAGGGTTCATCGCAATGTATGCTACTCTTGAAAACAGAGATGTGGTATATATCTTGAGTAGTCTTCCCTCGCATATCGACATTTTCGTATCGTTTTGATCTTGAGCTAAAAGGACTATTCTATTTCTTATGAACTTCATTGTCAATTGTTGTTCTATTGTATCTTGAATAAGGTCCCACAATTCTTCCTGATCACCATTCCACATGGAAGGGAGAGGGGTGAGCTACTTGAGTTCATCGAGAGACGGCTCAAAGAGAACGAGTACATGGTCATCGTCAGCGCAGAAGGTGCAGGACAAGAGCTGATCGCGGAGAGCATGCGATCCATCAGCCACAAAGATGCATCTGAAAAAAACTACTACTTAGGAGACGACCAAAGCAAGGAGCTCGAAAGACAATTGAGTCAGAGATACTCGACTATTGAATTGAAGTGACTATAAGGACCGAACTACAAGTGACTCGAGAGGTTGAACCGAAATAAGTCGGGAGGCCAAATTATAAGATGATTCGAAGGTTGTACAAGAAGAATAACAAGGTGAAGGAAGAATAGTGAGAGAAGAGTTGCTTGCTAATGGATTATAAATGATTGGATTACTATTGCCCAAGAAGAGCCCTCTATTTATATATATATTTGGCATGAGCAAAACACGTCGCATACAAATCAATTGAGATTAGTACAATCAGATCTCTAAATTTGTGAAGAATCAACTGAGTTTAATACAATCCGATATCTAAATTTGCATTCCCTACGAGGGCACACATAAGGGATGAGTTGATTTTTTTTTTAAGGACTTCAAATAAAACAAATGATGCTAAGGAGTTGTCGAAGAGATTAAAGCTCTGATTACTCCGAATGATGGAAAGGGGAGAGAAAAGAATTCAAAAAGGAAAAAAAAAATCCCTAAGGAAAGGCAAAGGAAGGGAAAAAGAAAAAAAAAATATCCGTAGGAAAGAGAAGGAGCAGGGAAGGTGATGGAGATAAGTGACAAACTCCATTAAAAATCTATAAGCATAAAATAAAGAATTTAAAACTCCACTATTAATTTGACATGTCTTGAAAGATGATAAATTTATTTAGGAAATGATATAAAGTTTATTAATTCTGAAGTGTTGAAGTAAGTAGTATCAAATGATTAATAATTTCAATATACTTTAATTTTTCATGCTTGAAAAATTATAACATATTTATGAGTTAATTATAGTTTCATATGTGTCTTTATGAGTCATTTGTATTTTCAATGAGTTCATCTACTAATATTTATGTTTCTTGAGTCCTTTGTGAGTCATAGTATAAAGGTGTATTATTGTAATGTTGAGATATGACATAGATATCAAAGTTTTGAGAGTTCTCTTTGGTTGTGTGATATAATCTCCCTATGGTGTGATGCTTAGGAACCCTTAGGTGTGATACCTAAGTTTTTATATTTCTTTATACAATCTCCCTATGGTGTGATGCCTAGGAAGCCTTAGAAGTGACACCTAAGTTTCTGCATTTCTTTATGCAATCTCCCTATGGTGTGATGCCTAGAAATCCTTAAATGTGATCCCCAGGTTTCTACAATCCCTTTACCATTTCATTCTAGATTTCTACTCCCCAAACCACCCAACCCTCAATCTCCTCTTGTGTTGCATCATTTGGTATCAATGCTTTAATATGTCTACAAGATCCAAGAGAAGCTTTAGAGGAAAGTTGACTGATAATCAATGTGATGAGATACTTATTCACATGATGGAGCAACTTGATGGCATGCAAATTCGTCTAAATGGTGTTAAACCATTATTTCTCAATCTAAAGGTGATCAAGTCCAAGGAGAGCAAGGAGAAACATCTCAAGCAAACAACAACTTAATTTAAGAAGGATTTCCAACACCTCAACTACAACAACCTTTTTCTAAGTGGGCTAGAGGATTTCTTGAGGCAGAACATAAGTACCAAGATGCTGCTAGAGATATCACAAAGAAGGTTTGAACTGGGGTCCCAAATTTCGAAGGCAAAGTGAACCCAACTTTATTTGCTGATTGGCTTGCTGCAATAGAAGAATATTTTGATTGGTACAACATGTCAAATGATCGAAGAGTAAGGTTTGCTCGAATGAAGCTTGTGGGTTTAGCAAGGATATGGTGGATTGGTGTTGAAGCAAACATAAGGAGATTAGGGCAACCACCAATCAACTCATGGCAAGAGATGAAAGTCAAACTACAAGAGAAGTATTTGTCTACAAATTACTATGATAAATTATGTGATCAACTTATTAATTTAAAGTAGAATCACTTGTCTGGAGCTGGGTATATGCAGAAGTTCAATGAGTTAAAGACAAGGAGTCAAATTGCTGAAGATCTTAGACAAACTCTTGCAAGGTTTAAAGCTGGATTAAGGTTTAAAATCAGAAGAGAATTATTAAGACAACCAATTTTCAGCTTAGAACAAGTTTTCCAAGTTACCTTGGATATGGAGGAGTATCTAAGTTATTCATTGGGTAAGAAGCTTGGAGTTTCAGTGATGAATAAAGGAATTCATGAAACCAACCAACAAGCAAGAGGTGGATTCGTCAACTCATTTAATCAGCAAAGTGACTCTAAACCACCTTTGAAACCAACAGAGTTAAAGAACAAGGGCAGCATATGTTTTAAGTGTTAGCAATCGGGTCATATGGCTTATAATTGTCCAAAAAAACCTACATATTGGGATAGAGCATGAAGATGTAGCTAAAAATCGAAGAAAAGGAGATAAAAATTCTTTTGATTATGGAGTTTATATTGAAGATGATTGAAAGAAGATCAAGACACTTTTTTGGCAACTGTTGTTAAGCGTATTCTTACTACTCCAAAAGTCGAAGATGAAGATTGGTGATGAACATCTATTTTCCAGATGTTAGTTCGTTGTGGGAATCAAGCACATAAGCTTATCATTGATGGAGGAAAATGTATGAATGTTGTCTTAACATCTAGGATAGAGCGCCTCAAGCTTCCTACACAGCCTCATCCCCAACCATACAAGGTCTGATGAATAGATAACACAACTATTCCGGTAACACAACGCTGCCTTATTTCTCTTTCTTGTAAAAATTATAGTGACTCTATTTAGTGCGATATTATTCCTATTAAAGTAACTCATATATTTCTTGGGAGACCTTGGCTATATGATAGAGATGTGCATCATTATGACAAGGAGAACACATACACTTTCATGTTCAACAACAAGAAAGTATTATTGAAGCTAATGTAGACTGCTGAAATAAAAAAAAAAATACAAGCAAGAGAAGGCAAAGAATGCTGCCAATAGTAAAAAATCTCTTCACATTTTGACCAAGAAAATTTTTTAGCATGAGAGTAAAGAAAATTCTACTATATATGCTCTTATAATTAAAGAAGTATTTGCTCTCGAAGTTTCCTTTTTTCTCTGAAAATCACTATGTTATTAAATGACTTTCCTGATGTGGCTTCAGAAGAATTACTTAATGAGCTTCCACCAATGCGTAAACTTCAGCATGCTATTGATTTTGTACCAGGTTCACAACTATCCAATCTACCAGTAGACGTGGCTATTAGCAATATCTTCCACATTAAGCATCTTACTTTATATTCTGGACATGTAGATGTTATGGCAAGTAATGCATATAATTCTCGTTTACCATCAATTCAAACAATAAAAGACAACATTGAATATATAGTTGATCATCAGATTGTGTCTGAAAAGGGAAGCGGTTATCCAAAGTATCTTATCAAATGGAAGGCACGACTCCTCTCTTAGTGCACATGGATTACTATTTCAACAGTTGAATAGAGACCTTTATGAAAGATTTCATGCTTTTAACTCTCCATGGAAGAGTTTTTCTCACTTGAGGAGAGTTGATGAAAACAAGTGACAAATTTCATTAAAAGTCTATAAGTGTAAAAATAAAGATTCTAAAACTTCACTATTAATTTGGCACATCTTGGAGATGATAAACCTATTTGAGAAATAATATAAAGTTCATCAATTCCAACGAATTAAAGTCAAAAGTCATCATTTAAATGACTAACAATTTCAATATGCTTTAATTTCCCATGTTTGGAAAATTGTAGCATATTTATGAGTCCTTTAAGTTTCCTATGTGTCTTTATGAGTCTTTTAAGTTTTTTATGTGTCTTTATGAGTCTTTTGTATTTTCAATGAGTCCATCTACTAGCTTTTATGTTTCTTGAGTCATTTGTGAGTCCTAGTATAAATGTGTACTGTTGTAATGTTGGGATATGAAATAGATAACAAAGTTTTGAGAGTTCTCTTTGGTTGTGTGATATAATCTCCCCATGATGTGATACCTAAATTTCTACATTTCTATTGGTGCAATTGTCTTCGGGTCAAGGATTGACCAATTTGACCAAACTCGGGATGACTCGAGCATGAGTTTATATGTTTGATCAATATGTTTGTGTGAAGTCAAGTAGGTCAAGGGTTGACTGGATATTTAATAATGCAGTGAATATCTAGTGGGACTAGGCAAGGAAAAGTCCTAACTGGAGGTTAGGCAAATGAAAACTCCTAACTGAGGTTAGGCGAGAGAAAAGACCTAGTGGGACTAGGCAAATAAAAGACCTAGCTGAGAACTAGGCAATGAAAGTCCTAGTAGGACTAGGCAACCGTAAGTCCTAATGGGACTAGGCAACCGTAAGTCCTAGTGGGACTAAGCAAAGGAAAGTCCTAGTTGCAAACCAAGCAAACCTAGTTGGAAACTAGGTTAAGTCCAAGATGGGTTAGCTGGGAGCTAAACACTTGACACGACTGAAGTCCTAGTGGGACTAGGCAAACTTAGTTGGGAACATGGTTAAGTCCAAAGTGTGTTAGCTGGGAGCTAAACACTTGACACAAGTGAAGTCTTAGTGGGACTAGACAAACCTAGTTGGGAACTAAGTTAAGTCCAAGGTGCGTTAGCTGAAAGCTAAACACTTGACACAAGTGAAGTCCTAGTGAGACTAGGCAAACCTAGTTAGAAACTAAATTAAGTCCAAGGTGTATTAGCTAGGAGCTAAATACTTGGCATAAGAGAGAAGTCATAGTGAGACTAAGCAAATCTAGTTAGGAACTAGGTTAAGTCCAAGATATGTTAGCTAAGAGCTAAACACTTGATACAAGAGAGAAGTCCTAGTGAGACTAGGCAAACCTAGTTGGGAACTAGGTCAAGTTCAAGGTGGATCAGTTGAGAGCTAAACACTTAGCACGTGATCAGAAGTCCACGTGGGTCAAGGAGGACTTGACATGTGGCATCAGCTGTGCCAATCGATTGGGCACAGAGTCAATCGATTGGATGCCTGAGTTAATTTATTGAAGGGAAAGTTTTCACGAGGCACAGTAAGGCTTTGAATTGATTGGGTGATCGATTAAACCTTATGGGAATCGATTAGCTGATCAATTAGGATTCACATAAGGCTGAGTTTGTTGCAAGAATAGAAGATGTTCGAATCGATCAGTCGATCAATTAAGGCTTGAGCAGCCAATCGATTGGAGCAAACCAAAATCACGAGAAGAGATGTTGTTGCGGAATCGATTGGGGTTTAGACCCAATCAATTGGCAGAAGCTTTCTCGCGAACAAAAGACTTCCCAATCGATTGGGGCAGTTCCAATCGATTGAGAGTTATTTGTCGAGTGAACAGAATGTCTCTAAATTAATTGAGGCAATCGATTCAGTTTATTTTTCAAGTGAACAGAAAGTCTCTGAATCGATTAGGCATTCGATTAGAGACTAATCAATAGATTGACTTGGTTCACCAATCGATTAGGTATTCAAAAAAGAGTTGTTGAACGGGCAGATCTGACGTAGTAATCTATTGGTGAGTAAGGTCAATCGATTAAAAAACCCTAAATCAGCAGGATAAAAGGTTTTCGTATGGATTGAAGCAACAACTCTTTGAGTTTTCTCCACAAGCTCTCAACGCCGGTTCTTGCAAGGTTAGGGGTAAAGTGTTGGTGCATTTCTAAACGATGAAGAGGCTTTCCAAACAATAAGAGATCAAGAGCAAGGTGTTCATTGTATTTGTATTTACTTATTGTATTTCTTTGTTGTGAGCTTGTACGAGGCTTCTCCGCCTCCGGATTATTTTCGAGAATGAGTGATTTCATAGTGGATGAGATCGTGAGAGTCGGACCCTTGGATTAATCACCTCAAGGAGGTGGAGACCAAGTAAATCGAGGTGTTAGCATTGCACTTCAAAGTTTTCGCTAAAAATCATCATCAACGAAGCGATTGGAGTTAATCACCCCTCCCCCCCCCTCTCTAGCTCCCTTTTGGTCCTAACGAAGCTAATAGGTGTCCATCTACTAGCTTTTATGTTTCTTGAGTCCTTTGTGAGTCCTAGTATAAATGTGTACTGCTATAATGTTGGGATATCGAATAAATAACAAAGTTTTGAGAGTTCACTTTGGTTGAGTGATACAATCTCCCTATGATGTGATACCTAAATTTCTACATTTCTTTATACAATCTCCCTATGGTGTGATACCTAAGTTTCTATATTTCTTTATACAATTTCTCTATAGTGTGATGCCTAGACAATTGTATTTCTTTATACAATCTCCCTATGGTGTGATGCCTAGGAATCCTTAGCTGTGATACCTAAGTTTCTACAATCCTTTTACAACTTCATTCCAGATTTCTACTCCCCAAACCACCCAACACTCAATCTCTTCTTGTGTTGCATTAGAAGGGAAGGAGAAGAAAATTAAAAAAAGGAATTACGATCGTCACTCGTGTGCAGCCTCGGCGAAGTTGCGACCACATGCAACCCTGCGATGGCGCGACCTCGTGCGCGGCTATCGAGGGGCCAATATCGAAGGAGCGACCTCGCAGGGCCACCGCGCGTGGACACCGACCGCGGCCCCGTGGGGTCGCCAACTACGGCCGTCTTCAGGGCCATTATCTGCTGTCGTCGACCAATCGATCGCACGCGAACACGACTGCGGGGGGTCGCTGTCTGCGGTGCCATTGCTCGTGGTAGCCGATCGAGCGGAATAATTTGGTTTTGAAGGCAACATTGAAGGGAAGAAATTGCTTTCCGCCTAATTTGGGCGGAAGAAAAAATGATCAAAAATTGATTTGCGGACAGATTTATAAATCCATATGTCTATTAAGTAAACAAAAATGATGGAGTTCTAAATCCATCTATCCATTAGGTAAACAAACACTACAAGAAATATCTTGATTCCATCTCTAATTAGTGACGGAGAAATAAATTCCATCTCTAACTAGTGACGAAATTAAATTTCGTCGTTAATTATAGATGGATTATTTTTTTTCCATCGCTAAATTTAAATATCATCGCTAAAATAGTCCTAATTTTAGCCCCTAGAAGAGGGCAGAACCAAAATTAGAGCTTTAACCTAATTCTGCCCCCCCCCCCCACAAGACGGAAATTAATTCCCATCACTAAAATAGCAATGAAACATAATTTTCGTCGCTATTTTGGGGACAAAATTAAAACTATTCTGCTCGATCCCTCTTTTGTTGGGTGTCTCTATGCGTGTTTTAATTTTTTATTTCGCAAAACAAGTAGCGAAAACATAATAATAATCTAAATTATTACCACACGCACATCAGACATATACAGGATACAGACATGCACAGACATAATCATAGAATTAAATTTTATAAAGAAATTATACTTGTTGGATGACGTGAAGCGGAAACGATGTCAACTAGCAATCTTTTGAAAGATTGTCTTTATCGATATTCACGCTGAGATATCTTCGAGACGGCTTCGCTAAACCATAAGTTTTCGTCTTTAATTTGGTACTAGACAAATGAAGTTGACGATGGATCCGAAAGAGAATCCTGGCTCAAACTTTGTGCCTGACGGCGAAGGCAACCTGGCGGAACAAAGATAGGGAGACGAGCATCCAAAGGCTGCTATTCAGGCACTTTGACTTATACCCAATCATCCTGGAGTCACACTGATATGTTTGAGAGGTGTTCTAAGGCAATCGTCTTATGACTTGCACTATTTATATGATAAATATAGATTCACTATCTGAGTACATATTCTTTATGTGTTTGAATTGGTCTTAAACTCATCTACTGAATATTTGCAATACGATTCATAGCATGAGAAAACTTGTGTTTGGATCACAACTAGTGAACGTCTTTACATGTGTAATTATGAATGTATTAAAATCTTCCCTAGTCAACGAATTAATGTATTCGGATATCATCAATTTTGTAAGACTAGCATGAATTATACTCCTTAATTTAACCAAGCAGTCGTTACTCA
>JBBUKS010376758.1:0-19365 GCA_038050645.1 Hedychium gardnerianum
GTCCAAGCTGGGTCAGTTGGGAGTTGAACACTTAGCACATGATCGGAAGTCTACGTGGGTCAAGGAGGAAGACTTTACATATGGCATGAGATGGCGCCAATCGATTGGGCAATCAATTGGTCATCGTGTCAATCGATTGACTGAGTCAATCAATTGAAGTTGTTCTCGTGAGAACAGTAGGAGCCAGAATCGATTCAGGCATCCCCAATTGATTGGGGAACTTCTCAATCGATTGAGAGAAAAAATATCGCGAGAGCACAGTGAGTGCTGGAATCGATTGGGTAATCAATTCAGGCTTTATCAATCGATTAGGGATCTCCTAATCGATTGGGGGAAGCCAAAATCGTGAGTGAACAGTAGCTTCCCAGATCGATTGGGAAGAAGCACAATAGACTCCTCGCGAAGGTGCTGAATCGAATGGGAAGGTGCCCAATCGATTGGGAGGTTCTCGCAAAGAACAATAAATTTTTGAATTGATTGGGTAATCGATCAAGAAGTTAGTAATCGATTAATTTGATTCACCAATCAATTAGGCATTCGAAAAAGAGTTGCTGAATAGGTAGATCTGACGTGATAATCGATTGGTAATTAAGGTCAATCGATTAAGAAACCCTAAATCAGCAGGATAAAAGGTTTTCATGTGGATTGAAGCAACAGCTCTTTGAGATATCTTCACAAGTTCTTCACGTCAGTTCTTGAGCTTTGGAGGAGAAGTGTTGCTGCATTTTCCAAAGATCAAGAAGCATTTTTCAAGCAAGAAAAAAGTAAGCTAAGCAAGATTTAAGTATTGTAAAATCATTTTTGATTTCTATTTGTATTTGCTTGTGTTTCTTCTTGGTGTATTCTTGTTGTAAGCTTGTGTTGAGTGTATACGAGATTTCTCCATCTCTGTGAAGGGTTGGATTAGTCATCTCAAGGAGGTGGATATCAAATAAAACAAAGGTGTTAGCAATTGCTTAAAGTTTCCGCTGCAAATCATTATCAATGAAGCGATCGGAGCTAATCACCCCCTCCTCCCTCCCCCCGCCTCCTCTAGCTCCCTTTTGGTCCTAACAAACACAATGTGTTTGTGATAATGGCTTAACTATCAAACCCTTCACATGATCTTTGAAAATCTTCCATCGCTTGATAGAAGAGGAGAATAATGTATAGATCCATTGTATCACTCCAAAAAATGACATAGCCTTAGGACAATAATTCATTATATCACACAAAGTTAAATTAAGACTATAACAACCACAAGGAGTATAAAAAGCTCTAGGATTTATTTCAAGTAACCTTTTCTATACACCTTTATGTATCCCTTTCATATATGATTCATTATCATATCCTTGACCTCTAATATTATCAATATCAAGCTCAAGATTGACTAAATCATTTTTAAGATGTATAAAAAGCCCAAGTCGTGAAGTATCATCAACCTCTAAAAATTGCACCCAATATTCTTCTACTTTTGTGGAACTTTCTGAATCATCTAAACATCGTATGACAATAGACATTTGCTCATTGTGATTGATATCAGGAGTACGATCTTATATAATTGAAAAATACTTTCATTGTCTAACATTTGCAAATATTATTTTTCTTACCTCACTTGCCAACATCTGTATTAACTCATTTTGAATTTTGCAACCGAGATATATAGTATAAGTCTCATTGTCTTTAATTCACTGGAGGTGCTCTTTTATTATTGGATCAAACTCTACAATCACTTCAATCATTTGTAGGAAGAAACCATTGTTTTCAACATAAAATTTTTCACAACTTCCTTGAAATGATAAGATTTTTTTCGTCAATCGTTGAACAACTGCGATTATATTCTGTAACACTTATTTTCAATATTCCCTTTCTTTATTAAGTTGTACTTGTACACCTGCATCAATGACTTTATTTGTTTTAAATCTTCTTTTCAATTCAAGTCAATTCGTCATACACTCCATATGCTCCTTACTCGCTTAATAATTTGTAAGACGTCGACTCAAATTATGTCAATCATTGTATCCTTTATCAGCTAACTAACTGACCATATCCGGTCTTGGTTACTTGATTCTTGAATAACTTACAACAAAAACAAAAAATCTTGTGAGAATAAATTGAATATAATAACCATTTTTTATCACCTTCCTCCTCGTTATGTGACGCATTGAAATATCTGTTAGCACTATCTTTAGGAAACACATTATAGACATCTCTCTTCGGACTTCTTTTTATTAAAAAATTTCTAACTTTCTGATCAATGTTGTCCCACTTTCTTGGATCATCAAAGCAAATATCCTGATTCAAATTCTCATATTGAACATATTCATCATCTTTCGCATTATCATTGAATTCATCCACATTGACATATTCATGAACTTCTTCAGTATTACTCTCATTTTTCTTCCAATTCATTATCTTATTCTCCATTAATTGAATTATCAACCATGTTTTCAACCTCTGAAACTATTTTTTTATTTGAAACAAAGTACTTATTGATATCTCTAGCTTGACTTTGAATTATTTCTTCAATATTTAGCTTTATTCAAAGTACTTTTTCTTTTTTGAGATCTGGACATGTACTTAGGAGGCATGATTAATCTAAGAATTCAAAAAACAATTCAAAGAAATATCACATACACTTTTTCTCATATTGTGATTTTGTGAGATATTTATTCAAACATTTAGTAAGCATATGAATCCATACCTCACCCTAATGAAGACTTCTTATAATAGATTAATGTAATTTCTAGTATTATCATAAAATAGTGAAAATAACAAAGATTCAAGCTAAAAGCTTACTTTATCTTTTTCGGTTGGGTTCTAGTCTACAAAATTAATAGAGTCATAAATATTTTTTCTCTTCAATTTAAGATCTCAAATAACATACACAAATCTCGTTTCATCTATTAAGTTGAGAAATCTGCTCCTACTTTTGGAAAAAAAAAAAATCTCTAAACTAATAATCGAAAAAAAGCAAGAGGAAGATAAATCAAACCTTCTAGTTACTGACAAACGATTCTACCAGTAAATCTTTCGTCGCTTTTTAAAAATTGAAAAGGGGAAAGAAGAGAAAAATTGTTGGCTTACGAGAAGGATTAGAGTGCGAGGGATTATATTGGGTCAATTTACACTACTATATACTAGGGGGGTTTTCAAAATTATGGGCCCTCTAAAAAAAATGGGTCTGAGTCAGATGACTCTTTTGCCTCCTAATAAGCATGACTCTAAATGCTATACCAAGTAACACAGAGACTCGGGTGAAGATCTCCAGCACCGACCACTAAAAAGAATAGAAAGAGATTAAGACGTACATTGATGTGGTCCCTTCAATGTTTAAGTCCGACTTAGAAAGAGAAAATTGGAGACAAAGTGAAAAACAATAAAATCTAATATCTCACTTACCACTTTTGTTGCGGTCATCATTACCTTATATATGGCGTCAAAAGGTGACCTCTATTCCTCAAAGATGAACATCTTTTCTCTCCCTTAGAAAGTGCGATCTTTTGTAACCGACCCTTGTTATAACTATTGTGTCCCTTGGAGTTATTGGCGGCCTGCATAATGGGCACGTCCGTTGGGACTATTGGCGGCTTGTGAAACAATCACGTCCTTTGGGGATATTGATGGCTTACGTAATTGTCACGTCCCTTAAAACTGCTAGCGACTTTGTTGCTCCCGGACTCTGGTAGGTAGAGCCTAACTCGAATGGAGTCAAACGAGAGTTGTAGACCCGACTTGAGTTTAGCATGAGTCAACAAGCTTGACTTTGGTTTTCACCCCAAATTGATCGGACTTTATCTTGAGTTGGCCGTCATGTCCCGAGCTCTACTCCAAGTCAGATGGATTGAGGGTTGTGTTGATCGAATCTTGGTCTGTGACCCAAGTTAGATGGTTTGAGGGTTGCCTTGACTTGATCCTGGTATGTACCACAAGTTAGATGGTTTGAGGGTTGCCTTGACTTGATCCTGGTATGTACCACGTGGTACTGTTATCTCCAATACATCAGAGATGAAGGAAGATCCAAAATATAAATAAATAAATAAATAAATAAATAAATAAAACTTTATTGTTCTCGTCCTTTAAAATAATAACTCAATAAATAGGTATTGATGCGTGAGCTTGGATTGGGTGAACAACATAGACTGTATCCATTATTTTACGTCTTCGTTAACTTTATTTCACATTAGTAGAAAAGCTTATCCCTTGTCTGGGACACAAGCGCTTCAGTGTGGCATAGGACTCAAGGTGTCTCATTGGTGCTAAGATGTTCCTGAGTTTGTAATCTAATTACTAATAACTTTACCTTCCTTCAATATGATCTTTTTTATATTAAACCATTCATAAGGGTCATAAGTTGGAGTCAATCCTCTATAAGTTTGTATTGACCGACTTCATTCTATCGGCCATTGGTGTTCCCTCGTGCAAAGTTGGTAGTCATTCGAGCTCCAACTCCCCTTGTTGCCTCCTAGACATCTCAAGAGGCTTCTCTTTTGTAGCTTATCTTGCCAAAACGATCACAAATTGACTTTCCTCCCTTAGCATTTCCACAATTCTTCTTTTCTTCTCATTTTCCTATAATGGTTGGATATTTTATTACCCTTTCTTAGTTCACAATCAATGTCGACAAAAAACGATGGCATGGTGGATTCATTTCTTCCATTCTTTTCTCTTACCATCAACCATTGCCTCTCTTCATAAGGTACCATGACATAAGTTTGACTCAAAAAAGTAGCAATGAATCTGAACTGAGAATTTAGGAACGCTATATCCCAAATGTTCCCACCCATCAGGAATTGATGTAGTTTCTCCAGTTCATGCTCATGCCAACATGCTTCAAACCATCAACCAATGCAAATTTATTTTTACCCTAAAGAGCATTTTGCATGACTCGATACCGAGTATTTCTCTCCATCGAAGCGGCATGAAACTAAAATGGTTCCAGGTTCTGTGTAAAGATTTCTCCAAATCTGAAAGCACAGAAAGAAACCTTGCAATCAAATCCACCACCACTCTCAAGCCAGATCTAAGCTTACAAATCTTCAGCATGACAGACCTTACCAGATCCAACAATGGAATATGCCACAAGACCTCCCATACAAGCAGTTCTTCATCAGATCAGCCTCCGAAGTTCTAGAATTCTTTTGCTCATGCCAGCAAGATCCATGGCAAGACTACCTTATTAGATCGAGATGATCAGAATAAGCCTACTCAACAACCACCAAAACTCATCCAATGACTTCATCAGCAAACCTAACACCATCGACAGTTAAGTTGCCTTTCAGGTGGCCAGATCCATTAGTTTCCAGATGCCCATCAAGTTGCCAGATGCATTAGTTCTTGCCATGCTTTCATTATTGATGGAAGCCTACCAATTAATAACTGAGTTTACTCCACTCAAGTGTTTCCACCAAAAGGCTTCAACAAAATATAATACACATCCACTTAGAAATTGAAGTATCAGAAGCCAACTGAAATAGTACCTATAGTTCCTCTTACAAAACAAGCCCAAGGTTTTTTTTTTAGATGATGCAGAAAGTCATCGTGCCAAAAGATTTTCTAAAACAAAGTGTCGAAAAGTGTCACGAGGAGGAGCAACAAAAACTTAGCTGTAGAAATTCTCAGCTACGTAGTTAATTATGCATACATGCATTACATGCTAATCAAGTTTCAACCATTTATTCCAATTCAACAATATGTTTAATTTAAGAGTACAAGAGTCACATTGTAAAAATATGAAATCGAAAGGGAAGGAAAAATATGTTTGACTATAGATACATATCGCAATAGCCAAAAACTTCATAATTCTCAGTTTAGATATGAAACTGCAGAGAATCGTCATAAAATGGAAATAAATTCTATCTCTTGTACTTTGTTGAGAAAAATGCAGCAACAAACTTCTCAGCATGATTACCTAACTGACAGGAGCAACTAGATCAGCAAACTATGCAAACAACTTTTTAAAATGCTACTGAAGACCCGGTTACTATCCCCATCAACAAGGATCTTCTTCCTCAACTGGAGTATACCACGATGGATGTTTCTTTTGGTTGCTCAACCTATAGTTCAAGAAAAGTTCTTCATTGCACATAGCCCTTGTAGCAACAAGTACAATTGTTTTTAATACCGGAGAGTTGCCATATTGAACATCAGCATTTCTTGATTTGAACCAAGAAGTGCCAAATCTCTTCGTATTGACACTTTGTTCAATTCCAAAAACAAGGTTAGGAACATAAACTCTCATGTCTTTCTCAGTCAACGGAAAATCATACGGGCAAACCATGACATTAGGTGCTACCCCTTTGGGTGGATGGTTGGCAAAATGTGCAGAAGCTAGAGGATTGCGCCTTTCAAGTACTTCCCCGTAGGTTACTATGTTGTTACCTTCGACTGGTTTACTAAAAATTCTCTGAATCCCATCAGATCTTCTATTGGATTCTTCAGAAAGATGCTCCTTGAATTGAGAATTACTATCCCACAACTCTCGGGCTTCACCACCTCTACCCCAAGTTTGTCCATCAATCATAATTCTATCATACCTTGTAATAAGATTGGCGTTGGAATAATCGACCATGGGATAGCCTGGAATGAACCGGTGGTAAGCTGGTGAATATATCAGCCCAGGGTAAAATCCTATGATAGATCCAGCATCAGCTTCACCATCTAGAAACAAGCCTTGGCCAGCTTCCTCATGAGGAATTTTAGATGGTCTTATATCAAGTGTATAGCCAATGCATTCCTTCAGACCTTGAGATAATTCCTCGCGTGTCATTGGCTGTGTCACAGGAACAACTGTACTGCAGCATAATTTATGTTAGTCTTTGATGGTAATGCTGTGACCTGAATCTCATATAGATTTTATAAAGTTCTTGCTGTATTTTTGCTAAACATGATACATTGGTCTAATGTTGGTGTTATGAGATATCAGTATGCTGTCACCTTTTGCAAATTATATAACAGCTTTATATGGTCTGAAGATAGATGAGTTATTCAACACTCAGCAAAAGGATCCATGTTGCTAGCATCAACTAGTTAGAACATATTGAATGACGTACAAATTGAATCAGTAAAAAATTTGGATTCCTAAGTTTGATCCTCAACTTTGTGATATAAGCTAGTCACAAATATTATGCCAAACAAAAAAAGGCCTAATTTCCACCATAATTGTGTGTGGCCTACAAGGAAAACAAAGCAAATGTTGGTGAGCATCATGGACCACAAGGATCAACTCCTCTGAATGAATCAGATAATTAGTTGGGTTAACTCAATGTTTTAAGTTGCGCAGACTTAACCATGTGCATGTGTTTTGTGTTCTATTCGACCATCCAACTTTTGTAGTTTGTTAGATTGAACTAGGATATTTACATTGTGGGAAAGCATGTAGTTGTTAAGTTTAGAAAGTTACTTTCCTGTTGAGAATTGAAATTTTCACCACTTGAAAGTATTTGATTTTCCACAAATATAATCATAATTGTAATAAACTAGATGCATAGATATAGAATCAATTCAATGGTCATAACTGTGACGAAAACAAAATGGGGCAATTAAAAAGAAAACAAAAGATTTTTTTTTTTCATCCTCAATTCCATGAATCTAAGGTCCAGGATAAATCTGCTTGTGGAATCCGGCACACAATAGAGTTAGTGATTGAACCTAAAGATAAAATAAACATTCATATATTCTTTTCTACTGAGGAACATCTAAAGATATGATAATTTAGCATTTTATGGGTATTCAGGGTAGAATCGAAGAGAGGAATGCATAGACATCTACAAAAAAATTCTTACTAAAATAACATTTAAATGGAAATGTCAGTTCACAATGTGTCCAAATAAGAAACGTGTGAAAACGTAACATTGATATTATCAAAACAATGCTACCACGAGGATGTAACTTAGTTTGAAGATCCTGCTCATACTCCTGGGCATTAATGCATTTAGTGCATCACCCCAAAATCCATTAAAAACACTCCTCTAGACGAGGCAATAAGTAAGTCTTTGTGAATGCAGATGAAACCTCAATGAGAATGAGACCTTGACTCAACCAATGAAATTTGCACTTCAGAAGACAAGGTAGAGACCTAACAAGATAGAGAGTTTGTACAATCCACAAAACAATAATGAAACAATTCCTAGCATAAGAACAAATCCTCTTAACAAGAATTGAAACATAAGTATAAGAGGTTAAACAGCACTTCTCAATCTCTCCTTAAAAGGTGCAATAAAAACACAAGAGAGAAGAGATTACCAGAGAGCTTAAAGTTAATTTCTTGCAATTTGTCTTATACTGAGTTTGGAGCCTATTCCCGCATTGGATCCCAGCTATTTAAGATTGGCTTTACAATGAACTTTGGACAAAACCTATTATGTCAATAAGTGGAGCCACTTCTTAGAAAAAGTTTCAGTTTCTCTTTGTTTCTTATATCCCAAATAATTACATAGTTATCACTCATGCCTTCTTTTCTCCTATTGCTTTATTTCCTTATAAACAAAGAAGACTAATCTAGAAATTTGCAAACAAGTTTGACTAATCTGCAAGAGATTTGTTCTTTTCTTTCTCAAGGACAGCCATTGTCTTCAAATACTAGGGATTTGAATCAATCATATTAAAACAAGATTTCAGATCCAATTTTTGCTCCTGTCTTGTACCTCGCAAATAGGAGACGAGGTTGTTCACAGCATCTTCATATAGGTGTTAGCGTCGAGCAGGTAAGCATGGGAAGCTACAGCGAAGGAGGAAATCATGGCGGAAAGGCATTCAAGAAAAGAAATGGTGGAGAGCACTGCTATTATTGGATACGATAGGGTGCAGTCAGGAGGAGGGCACTAATCTTGAATTTGTTCGAGACGAGGCAAAGGAAGAAGCTCCTATTGCAGGACTTGACGGAAATCTCTTATGACCAAGGTTGTCTTTTTGCCAAGGAAAGAGACACTGAGATCATAGGCTGAAGAAGGAAGGTGGTAAGATGGATTTCAACAAATGGCGGAGTCGTCTGTTGGCACCCAGGGATGTGGCAGTTGATCGGTCACAAGCTCTTGATCTTACATGTTGGTGCAATCGACCTTGGGTCAAGGTTGACCAAGTTGACCAGGTTGACCAAGCTCGGGTTGGCTTGAGTTTGGGTTTCGATGTTTAACAATATGCGAGTGAGAAGTCAAATAGGTCAGGATTGAAGTCCAACGGAAAGTTGGCAAGAGAGAAGTCTAAGTGAGTCACGAAGGATCGGACACTTAACACAAGAGGAAAGTCCAAGTGGATCAAAGGGTGACTGGACACTTGGTGGCAATGGAAGTCCTAGCAAGGTTAGGTGGTGAAAGACCTAGTTGGGAACTAGGCAATGGAAGTCCTAGCAATGTTAGGCGTTGGAAGACCTAGTTGGAAACTAGGCAATGGAAGTCCTAACAAGGCTAGACAATGGAAGTTCTAATTAGGAACTAAGCAATGGAAGTCCTAGCAAGGTTAGGCGGTGGAAGTCCTAGTTGGGAACTAGGCAAATCTAGTTGGGAACTAGGTTAAATCCAAGTAGGTCACGAAGGACCGAACACTTGGTGAAGAAGCCCTGGAAGGTCAAGGTTGACCGGATGCTAAACAACGACAAAGTCTCAATAGGTCAGAGATAACTAGATGTTGGGCAAAGGAAATCCTAGTAGGTTGAGGTCAACCAAATATTAGGCAAGACCTAAATTAAGACTTGGAAAGACTTAAATTAGGGATACCAATCGATTGGTAGATTCACCAATTGATTGGTAAACCCTAAACCTGGAATTCAGGATTTAGGGTTGGGCAATCAATTGGTGCAATCAAGCAATCGATTGAGCTTTTCAAGTGAATAGAAGGGTTCAGAATCGATTGAGGCAATGACTCACAACAATCGATTGAGGCAATCGCTGTGTTTTCTCAAGCAAACAGAAGGATGCAGAATAGGCAATCAATTGACATTCGATAATCGATTGATCGGACAAAAAAGAGTCATTCTGCAGGTTTGAATGGTTGAATCTGACGTGACAATTGATTGGGGGTAAGGTCAATCGATTGGGAGACGTTTTTCAGCCCGAAAACAACCCTAGAAAAGGAGTTTTCGTGGAGATTGAAGCTGTCAATTTTTAGAGATTCTGAAGAGAAGTGCGGGTGCATTTCCAAGCAATAAGAAAGCAAGCAAAGCAAGGTTTCATTGTAAAGTCGTTTTCGCTTTAAATTGTATTTGTGTTTGCTCTTCTTGTTGTGTTCTTGTATAATCAAGATTGTACGAGACTTCTCTGCCACTGGAAAGTTTCCGAGATATAGAGAGTTCTTAGTGGATGTGAGAGCTTGGAGTGGATCCTTGGATTAGTCGCCTCAAGGAAGTAAATACCAAGTAAAACCAAGGTGTTGTGCATGTGACGTCAAAGTTGATTCAAGTTTCCACTGCGCATTCAACGACGAGCACAAAGCAACGACGAAAAGCGATCAGAGTTATTTACCCCCCCCCCTCTAACTCGCACGGGTCCTAACATTACATACCGTGGGTGGCAGTCAACAGATAGGTGAAACGCATGGCAATCGAATGATTGTCGGTTGGTGATCGACAAGATCTAATTGTGATGGCATGGTAGATGGGTGGTGGACGATGAATGCACAAAGGAAGAATTAAGGGTGATAGAATAATGAAGCAATAATCGTCGGATTAGGATGATGCAACACCAAATCAAAGGCTTAGAAAATTAGGACAAAATTAAGCATGGGATAACTATCTCATACAGAGATTAATCAAAGGGGAATTTTATCAACTGAAAACATGAAAAATAAGTGGAAACAACACCTTTTTTATATACTCAACTAAATTAGGAAATAAATAGTACTAATTAGGTACAATAACTCTCATTAACCTTCAAGCAAATTAAATGATATTAAACTTTCGGCACCTAAAATAAAATAATTATCAAAACAATTAAAAATTCAAAATCAAAAATCAAAATTGATTGCTTGTTTGCATCACCTACAATTTGTCAACATGTACTCAAATTATTTGAATTTACGTCAGCATTATTTATTTTGTTATTGTTATGCATGTATAGCTAGCCTATGACTGTGATATAGTATGTTACTAGTGATTGTACATGTATATCTAGCCTATGATTTTGATAGAGTATGTTATCAGCGAGGAGTTCATCCCTTATATAGGAACTGAGCCCTCCGAGTCATAATAAAGCTGTCGCTATGAGAAAACATCAACTGGGACAGAAAAAAACGTATAGGATAATCCTGACTATATTGATTGACTGTTTTTCTCCTGATGTGGTTCTTAGATAGCAGTGCTACCCATTTGGTTTTGTAGCAAACTTCATAATGCTTCAAAGCCAGACTTCCTTAACCTAGGGTTTAGACTTGTATATCCAGACATTAGAGCTGCTAGCATACATTGATGCAACTATCAATTCTGAGTTTATATTCCAATGAGAAAAAAAAATTTACCATTTCAATCTATATCATCAATAATATTCCTTAGGAAGTTGAAAGAGTGCAAATATTGTAGTAGAAAGTTCGCTAAAAATCAGGTACACATGACATTTTCATTACACTTTCTCTATCTAGCTTTGAATAAATATAATTTGTGGAACAGATACATAAAATCGATCCAAGTCAAACTAGAGCAGACAAAATTTACATTTTACAAAGCAAGATATTTTGAGTTGTGTTTTAAATATACCTTGTGTGATCAAGTCTGTATTTTCAACAATTTAATTTGCAAGACGTTTTAATAGTACTTGCAGATAAGAACACTATACAAAGTTAATATAAAAGCAACTTAGCAAATGCATTTGAAACTAAGATGAACCTTGATTCATCTCAGTTTATTTTTGTTTCCACAGAAAAATAATAAAATAAAATAACAAAAAAAAAATTTAAATAGTGAAATTGAGTAATTACCAAGCTGTGCAAGCCACTAACCAGGTTCATCATTAGGCGTTCCTTTTCCAACAGAAAAACTCAATCCACTTTGTAGGGGATCATCCTGGAAGGATGGACTTGAACAAGGTTTACCATTTATGCTTCTTGTGTCAGGAAGAAGAATTTCATCCATGACCTGGCACATGTTTTTGAATTGAAAATGAACATTTTCTTGGACTTGAATCCATCGATCTTTAACAGATGCTTTGTTTGCCATATCAATGATCTCTTCAATATCATTCTCATCAGCATTCTTTCCCAGACGATTATAGCTGGAATTAGAATCAGCAACTGTGAGATTCATAATCGATTGGTTTAAACCAAAGAATTTTCAGAACAAAAAGAGCTCAATACTAATCAAATAGCAAGTAACTTCAATAAAATGAGAAGAGGAAGAAATACAGTAACAATTATGAACTGTGAAATTATAAATTTCTGTAAAAGCTGAAAACTTCAAGCAAATCAAACAGATAAAGCTCCGTTAGCCACTCTAGCAGTCTACCAACAGTTAAACTTCATCATCAAGAAGTAGCGAACAAGCTTGAAATTAGTTCCATAGAAATAGTATATAAAGAATCTCAAGAGGTGCCATCAATATAGCTAAATCACAATTTCATGGATAAAGTGGCTACTCGGAAGAAGGGAGGTTGGAGAGATAGCTAAGGGAGGAGAGGAGGGGCAAGGAGAGGGGTGATCAAAAGCCGTCTATTTGGAAGGGGAGGAGGGGAAGGAACCTCAACCTCTTCTTGACTCAATCTCCACTCCATTTGGAAAGGTGGTGATGGTGGTTGACATTCAAGTGTGGTTTGACAATGGTGTGGTGGCCCACCATGGCCCAGCCATGAGTCATTGTTGGTCCAACAATTGTTTGGCCATAGTCCTACTATTGCCAACGTTGATATGGCAGACAGATCTGAATATTTGATAGCCATCATGGTCTGAGCGATTGCAGACAGTGGTCTGACATGACATTTGGCATCCTGCAGTGGCTGGAAAATTGAATCCAACAAGCAGTAATATTCCTTTGATGATAGACGAGAACCAATAATTATCGACAGCAATGGCAAGCAAAGGCTTGACAGCAACCAACAGCCACCACTAGTGGTTTGATGGTTGTCAGATGGCTAATGGTGACTAGTGGTTAGTGATGAAAAAATGGTATATTAGTCTTTATCATTTTCTTCTTATCCTTCCAAGCAGTCCAAACAATTATGAACAGATTCTCATAAATCCAATGGTAACACTACCTTAATCCTAAGTTATTATGAACAGATTCTCGATGAGAAAAGAATAACTAATCATCTCTATAATCCCAAAATATAGTTTCTCCAATCTAAGAGTTGAACTTCATCATCAAGATGTCGGCAGCAAGCTTGAAAATTAGCACAGTTTAAATCTAGCTAAAATCACAGTTTAAATCTTTAGACATTATGAACAGATGCTCAATGAAAAAAGAATAACTAATTATCTCTATAAACACTATGCATAGTTTGTGCAATATTGCAAAACAAAATGTTTATCTGAGAACAATATTTTTTATTAAAATATTTGAACTATTTCCAAAATCAAGGAAAAGTATTGTCCTCATTCTTTACATTTAATCAACACGGTTAAGGTTCCAGCATGGAAATAACAGTTAATGAATAATAAATAATGAAAGTTGAAGCATAAATTGAAGATGATAAGACTGTTCAATTGCTAAAAATTTAGACAGAAAGTAGCACATTGAAGACCAACATTCCATTCTTAATATGCTGATCCTCTGAACATTGACTGTTTCAACAAGAAAATGTGGAAAATAATTAATTGCATCAACTAACCTTCTGAAAGTCATGTTTACTTCGCCAATAAGATGGTAGAGATTGATAAATTATTAATTATACTGAACTAAAACTTTTTTTTGTTGCACTAACCTGGTATAAAGAAAGAGACGATGTAAGTCAGCTTCAAACTGAAGATGTCTTGGATCTTTAGCAAATATTGAACTCTTTGCTAGTACATTGGCAGCCTGTGATTATTTGGTATTAATTTGAATGAGAACCAAGCACAAATTGAACTATGTGAGAACATCAAAATTCAGAAAACGATCCTCAAATGTTCAGAAAATACAATTCATCAAAGAAAGCTAACAGATTCTTTTCACCATAAATTCAGAATATCAAAGCAAATCCATAGCCGCATTTGATAATTTCTGAATTATTTCAATCCATATTAAAACCATCAATGTCAATCCCAAGTCCAGATGAATAAGGTAAATGAGCAGGGACCTAAACCATATTTGTTATGAGGATGGATCATCACAAGCGATATGGCCTTGTAGGCTAATGGCAGGATGGAATCCATGTTGACCTAAAATAATCGGGAACTCTTGCTTTTCTTTGTTTTCCAATTCAAAGGTACATCAACCAACTGTTCCATAATTTAACAGAGATGTAGTTTTTGAAGTTCATTTCATGCTAGACACATGTCTTAATCTGAGTTTTGTTTAGAAACACAACAAAACTTGATGCGCACAAAAAAACAATTGGATAAGTTACACCATAGAAATCAAGTCTAATAAACGAAATAAAATCTATAAAAAAGTCGCATAATTTAGACATAGTGATATCTCATTGTTAACAAAGTTAATTTTAAGCTCAGTAACAGTTGTCAATACTGCTTGTGAAGTGAGGTTTTCACATCCTTCTAAGAATCATTGTCACGACCCCAACGGTTCGCTTTCCATAGATTAGATGAGAATTCTTTTATATACCAAATGTAAATTGTTTAAAATATGCTAACAAGTAAAAGAGAGACTAAATAGACAAACCAGTACATAGAAAGCAAAATGCAAAAAAATAAAACAAGCGACCGCTTGACGATGAAATCTCTAATCATCCAGGGAGTAGCAACCTGTCTCAAAGTGACTCGAACATCACAACTCAGCAATCCTACTACTTAGGGTGATGTTACAGTCACCTTAAGGCATGCACCTAATAATTTATATTTGGTATATACTTATTCGGGTATTCAGCTATTTTATGATTGTTAAGGCATATGCTCATACTTATGTTCAATTTTAGGTTGAATAATGTGAATATATTTTGTAATGTCATGCCACAAGGACCTGCACACATTGTACGGGTAATATCAATGAACTTATCTGACAAGTGGCCCCCACTCATCCATGGAACATTTAGGCAGCGATAATGCACGAGGCGGATGCTCATAACTTATGCTCCTAACTCAAGGTGGTCATGGTATGCTTAAAAATATATCTAGAATCATCATCTCACATACCCAAATGAGCATCCTTGAGTTGCATCCACGTGATCTCAGTCATTCAAGATTTGGTCATTACTACAAGTAACCTCCTTATCCCACAGCTAAGAAACCCAAAGAAGATGAACCTCACCGATAGACGTATCCTCTTACACTTTTACAATAAACTTTAGCTGCTTTTTTCCAAAAAAGAAAAAGAAAAAAAAACTCATTAACCAAAGGACATAGTTGCTTAATATTTTTACTAGTATGCTTCATGAACTGAGAGATTTCATGAATATAGAGAAAACGAACCAAAAAAAGTAATGGCTGCAACCCATTTTTATCAAAGACAATTTTAAGTTCAGAAACTTTTCTGATATAGATGTCAGAAATAGAGCTTGCCAATCCCTCTCAGAATTATCAATGTTACTAACTCTATTGAAGCTAGCAATCGTGCATTTAAGACTATTTCTAGAATCATCAGCTTGCAAACACAGTCACCACCTTTTTACATTAAAAATTTGTGGCGGATGACCTCCACAATCAGATACAGATAGTTAAAGGACGATAAATTCCAGTAAAAGTTTATTTATTTTCCTCAATGAGTGTCTTTGATGCCAAAATAACAAAAATGGATGTCTTTTTGAGTTACATCCACGTGATTTCAGCCCCCAAGATTCGATCTTTACACAAGTAGGTGACCTCCTAATCCCAATCTAACAAACCCGAAGGAGATTATTCTGTTGTTTAGCTAAAACGTCATTTTGCTTCCTCCGCTAAAATAACTAACTACTAATCCAAGGGCATGCTTGTTAGATATTTTACTGAAAGAGATTCCGCAAATACACTGACATCGTGAGAAAAAAAAAAGCAAATACAAATGGTTCGTGAAGTCGAAGAATTGGACTTCTATTTGGCACAACGATCTCGAATGCCTACCAAATCTAAAGAGCGCAATGATACGGAAGGTTTCAGACCTCGAAGCCTAGACCACTCGAGGCGAGCAGGAGAAAGTTTCGTACCTCGAGAAATTTTCGGAAGAGGAAGGCCATTTCGAGAAAGCGAGCAAAGCGCCGCCGCCTCCGTCTCCCGAATCGAAGCCAAAGCCTCCGCCGCGGCTATGCTGATCTTGGACCACGATTCTCGAACCGGACCGACCCGAGCCAATCCGATCCCACCCCTTAATTCTCCTTTTCACTTTGTTACGTGGGATGTGGCGGGGGAAGCAAGAGGCGAGGTCAAGATCAAAAGTAGATAATTTTTTGTTTTAATCCCTGCATTTCTATTTTTTAAAAATATCCCTTGTGATTTGACTGTTACATTCTACTATTTCAGGTTTTATAAATGTTATCAAAATGCATTATGCTCTTAACAGTGGCTATTCAACCCCTAAATGCAAATAAATAGACCATCATTGGACAATAATACGACGGCAAGGCATTTCATAGATTAATTAAGTCCTCATAATTTATTTTTAATTATCATATATTATAAAATATTTTTCAACTATAAAATAAAAAATATAGAACGTTTGATTATTGAGCGAAAAGTCATGCACACTTTTAATTTTATATAAAAAAAATATATAAAATTAAATTGATTATTTCCATGACTTAATCGATTTGAATATCTAAATTAAAACAAAACAAAACAAGAATAAAAACAAATGACCACCTTGCAATTACAACAATACACTTTAATAACGATAAAATTAACACCATATTTACATAAGACATCACAACCACATACACAAGTATACAATAATCGATTTTTAGTAAAGTTGACAGAAATATTTTTCCACGTAATAATTTATTTTAATTTTTTAATTTATGATTTCCTAATGATGCGGATACTCGTAAAGGAACCATCAACATAATAGATTTCATCCTTTATACGAGTAAAAACAGAATACAGTATATCTCTACAGACATAATTAATTTGGTACTTGAGATAGATTGTTACAAAAGAGAATAAATTCCTACGGAATAATATCCCTTAGTGAATAAAATTTCTTTTACCTAAACAGATCACTTGATAATTGTGATTTAATCTTCATTTCCCAGTAGGATGGACGGTGAAAAATATTTAGAGTGAGCTAGTCCTCTTTTTCACAAGTAAACATAGTACAATATATATTTTTTAAAAAATAATTATATTAGAAGTAGAATAAATAAATAGTCAAATAAGAAAGCAATAAAAGACAGTTGTAATTTATAGGACTAATTTTTACTGGTATCTAAATTATATATCATCAAGGTTCTACAATTTATTAGATGCTAATCGGGCATCAAACCAGTACTTAATGCCTAGCTAGGTCGCCTAGACTCTCTAAGCAGAGATTAAGTATTGTTAGACGTATTTTATGATATCAATATAAATTATATAATAAATTATATATTATAATTTTAATACAATAATATTAAATTTAAAACAAATTTAAAATTATACAATTAATAAAATATTATATATTTATTTTATTTTATTTTCTCTATAATTTTCAACAACTTATTTTTTATCAGACACAAACTCAATATTATCATTATGATCTTTCTCTTCTTCTTCGAATGTAAAATCATTCTGATGAAGTTCTCTCATTTTAGAGTTTTTCGAGATCGTAAATTTATATGAACTAATAAAATTTATTAGAATTTTTAAAGAATTTTTTAAATTTTAAATATATTTTTTATATATTTAAATTTGATTTATATAAATTAATAATATTTATTAGAATTTTAAAAAATTTAAATATATAAAAAATATATTTAAATTTGATTTATATAAATTAATAATATTTATTAGAATTTTTTAAATTTTAAATATATTTTTATATATTTTATTAGAATGATTTAATTAGATTTTATGAAAATTTATTAAAATTATCTCAGTTGATTAAATTAATTAAATTAAAAAATTTGTTTATCCATAATATCATAGGGCTCGCGATCATGACATCACCTGCGGCTATGGACGGATAGCGAGAGACATCTGGTGTCATCGAAAGTATCGCAGGACATTTCACGGGACAACGCCGAACACATCTTATAATATTTTTGGGGACTACGAACACCTTCTGAACTGTCTAGACTGACCGCCAAATATTTTATTGATGCAATTAGTGACCATCTAATACCTAGGCGGCGCATAAATCACCATTTAATCTAAAATTTAAACTACTTTATATCATATTTTTATATTTATTAAATAACGCACTTTTTACTTAAAAAAACTTGTCTGTCTGTACACGATCTTATCTAACCCAAATCATCAAAGCATATTTAAATTTTTTTAAAAAATAGACTATGTTTTATAAGATTTTGAAAACATTATTTCTCTCTCTTAAACAAATTAGAAAAAATTTAAATCTGACAGCTAACTAAATATAAGAGAGATGAAAGTTAGAAGGTATGATTATATTTAAAAGAGTCAAGAATATAATAGTCTGAATTTAAATCAAATTTGATAAGTCTAAAGTCAATTTTATCAAAATTCATATCTAAATCAATTCAAAATTAATATATTCGTAGAAGCCTCTCGAAATTTTATTATGCTCTCCAACATTGATTGTGTTATCGTGAGTTTTAAAATTTTATATAATTTTTAATAAATTTAGCACAAATTTATTATTAAATTTAAATATATCATATTCATTCAACAAATAATATTAATGTGTTCATGAGACTGTCACTTGTACATATTATAGCATCTTTGGATTGTAAATTAATATTAATTTAAGTTTGAACTAGATATTACTTATATATTCGGTAAAAAGATAAAATTCGTTACTTTGACGACCCAATGATTGTCCCACGCTATTAAAAGGGAATAAATCAGTACCAAGCATACTCTCATGTGAGAGGGTATTTGTTGGATCGTTAGAGACGAGAGAGAGAGGTGAATCTCGTTCGAAAAAAATTTATTTTCAAAGTAGCACCGAAAATTAAAACTAAATAGTCAAACTTCTTTTTACTTGGTTCGAAGCTCAGCCGACTCCTACTCCAAAAACATACGACTCTTTGGATCGTATCGATGGGTTAATTCACTAAAATAGTTCTTCCGAAGAAGCAAGGTAGTACAAGTAAGCAGATTACAAATAATAAAATATACCGATAATATGAAAAGTAGGCTTCGGCGTAGGTTGTCAGATTGCTTCTCAATGTAGCAGCAGCTTGCACGAATAGTAGCAGGAACAGAATGAGGAACAGAGAAAAGTTGTCTTCG
>JBBUKS010376974.1:0-19358 GCA_038050645.1 Hedychium gardnerianum
TCTGCTCTATCTCTCATCTCTCTTTATCTTTGCCTTTTCTGTTTCCTGATATCTCTCTGTGTATATTCTGTACACTCCACCCCTTTTGCACCCTCTTCTCTTCTTCGTCTTTGTGTTGCCTCTCCCTCCTCTCTTTACCTGTCTTGTAATCATGCATCTCCCTTTTCTCGTCTCTCCTTTTTGACCTTCTCTTCTCTCTACTTGTCCTACAATGTTGATCTCACGGAGTTTGGCTACATTTTACCATACATCAATACTATGCACTAAAAGTACTTCTTTAACTCTTCAATATTGCTCGTGCACTTCATCATCTTAAAGCTGCATTATCCTGTAATATCTTGATTATCTTTTCAAGTTTGATCTTTTGGTATTTACCATAGCAACTGGACATTTTTATTTTTTTCTAATATTTTTTTGGGTAATTGAATTTTTTATTGTTCTTCCACAGTTTGCATCAATTTTACAAAGTTAACCTCTTGATTTTATGTATTTGCTTGACACTCTTTCTGCTTGGAATAGTACAACCAGATTATAGAAGTGCAGAATCGAGCAGTAAAGGGAAAGAGGCTCTAATATTATCTTCACTGGATAATGCCAGTGAAAGTGAGAGCAGTTATTCCAGGGAAAATAAGGATACCATAGCACCATTGAGCAGTCACCTACACCAGTTAAAGTTGGATAAACATCCCATTCATAACAGAAAAGCAAATACAGAAACTCAGTACCAACCGGAGGAATGGATGTTAATAGATAAAGAACCAGGGACTCTGCAGCAATTGAATCTTGCAATTGTGAGAAACCTATTCCTTAAGCCTGAGCTTTGTCTTTTCAATCTGTTGTTTATCTTAATGTTATGAAATTAATTAATAAATCTACAAGGTCGGTCATGTGGACTCGGGGAAATCTACCTTGTCTGGAAGATTGCTACATCTTTTGGGAAAAGTTTCCAAGAAAGAAATGCATAAATATGAAAAAGATGCTAAAGAAAAGGTATGCTTATGATGTGTATATATATATATATACTAGATGCTAACACTGATGTGTGCCCCATAATTCAAATATCTCTCCATTCCCACTGCTATGCTCCTTCTTTATTTCTTTCTATTAATCCAGTAGATAATCAGGCCATTAATATGTTTCTACTGCAGGGAAAAGGTTCATTTGCTTATGCATGGGCAATGGATGAGAGCTCTGAAGAGAGGGAAAGGGGTGTGACCATGACAGTTGCTGTTGCATACTTTGACTCCAAGAAGTATCATGTTGTTTTACTTGACTCTCCTGGGCACAAAGATTTGGTACCAAATATGATTTCAGGTGCTACACAAGCTGATGCAGCAGTTCTCGTTGTGGATGCATCAACTGGTTCATTTGAGGCAGGTATGGATGGTTATGGTATTGGACAAACACGGGAGCATGCTCAACTAGTTAGAAGTTTTGGTGTTGAGCAAATCATTGTTGCTGTTAATAAGATGGATGTTGTGGGGTATTCAAAGGAAAGATTTAATTTTATAAAATCACAACTTGGTGCATTTCTTCGTTCCTGTGGATTCAAAGATTCCTCAATCATTTGGGTTCCTCTTAGTGTGGTGGAAAACCAGAATCTGGTTACAACCACCACTGATGTTAGGTTATCTTCCTGGTAAGAGTAGTATCATTTATTTGGTTGCACATTATGATTAAAAATGCAATCTTTGAAATTATGTTCCTTGAATATCCTCATGTGTTGGAAAATGTTAGCAAAGTACTCTTGGGGTCTGTATTTGTGGAATAGAAACCATGAATATTTTTCCCATTGTTGTCATACTCACATGAAGTTGTACTGTAGGCTAATTAATAAATAAAAATAGGGGAAGAGAATGCAGTTACTTTGATCTTTTCACCTTAAAGTACATAAAAATTATATTTATTATGAGGTAAGAAAATATAGTTGGGAAATGTATGATTCATTGCCAATAAGGAAGTGGCATTTTTTTTGTGTGTTTTACAGCCGTTTGCCAAAACAAAGAATAGGATCATTTACAAGTATCCACAAAGTACACTTGAATGATGCCCTTGTGCATAGGCAGGGAGATAATGATGCCTGTATGCTCAAAAGGATCCCTTACCTTTTAGACTCGAGTTTGTTCCTTGAACCTGCTGATTACTATAAAACCAAATGTTCTAGTTTTGACACTTCAAATATCTACTCAGCTTGTAGTTCGTCGGATAAAAATTATGTTTTATTAATTTCACTAATAGTTATCATAGCTGTGTTTGGTGGCTGGTTATGTATTAAAGATTAAGGCTTAAGATAGCCATGCGATTCACAGTCCCATTATTCTGGGTAGGTCTTTCCATGTAAATTTGCAATACCATTCATTATCATATCAGGCCTTTCCTCTTAAGAATTATGATTATTGGCATTGAAAAGAAAATCCCCAATCAAGACATCAATAATTTGTGCCTTCTGATACATGCATATCGAAAAACCTTTGTTACATTTCTATTAATTAAAAAAATTGATGCAGGTATAGAGGGTTTTGTCTATTGGATGCAATAGATTCATTGCAGACACCTCTGAGGGATGTTTCAAAGCCGCTTATTCTTCCTATATGTGATGCCATCAAGACATCAATGGGGAATGTTGCAGCTTGTGGAAAGTTAGAGACTGGAGCTATCCGTAATGGTTCGAAGGTACTATACTATTTTGATATTATTCAGGGTAATTAACGAATCCATTTGGGCCATTTAGTTTTTTTTTTTTACAATGCCTAACTGATGTTGCCATGTCTACTGGTATCAGGAGTTAGGTTGCTGCATTTGACATTGACTCAGTGACTTACCTATTTGGTACTAGACACTTTGAAATTAGGTTCCAACTCATTTAAAGTAAGGATTAGCTTAGAAAATGATATGGTTGCTCCATTTGCAAATTGGGCAAAAGTTTGTAGCTGCTGAAACAGCCTTGTTGCTATTCAAGGGTAAAGGCTAGGTACATTGACCCTTTTTACCTAGCACATTTGTTGAAGTCTTGTTCATTCCTACCATAAAGTAACCATTTCTGATTTCAATTAGATTAGAATTAATCCCTTCCATGGCAAGCTCATCTAGTTTGCTGGTATCGTACTAACTAGGAAACATTCCATAGTATTGATCTACTACTTAAATCAATGTATTTTTGGAAAAAAGGGATGCCCAACTATAAACCTGAATATTCAGTTCATTATCTCTTCACATCATTGGGTGTCATCACATAATGGCATAAACAACTAGCTGCTAGTAAAATGTCAAAAAAAGAAAACAAGAATTTCCAAGGAAAAACTGATTGAAAATAAATGTTGAGTTATATTACCGATTGAGATTTCCTCATGATCCTCTATGCCTGAGATATTAGTCTTTGGTTATAACTTATAGTTCCTCTTATATAAGAGTTTTAAGGTGCAAATAGTTAGCTACTACCTAGCCATCGAGTCCCAGATTGAAACATAAATAATTCGTAGAATGGTGTACGTACTGATTCCTTATCTACCAAAATTCTCCTAAGTTTAAGCATTAGTTGTCTCGCATGGACTAATTTGTTTATCCGATGCTGTAGACTGTTATTTTGATGCATACTTTCGTTTCTGCTTGTACATGTTCCATTTCTCTTTTGTTTACCCAAGGAAAGAATCGGCGAGACAATTTCTTGAACAAAAACTTAAGTGTTGTCATTCATGGAAGCAAGTTCACTCACAAAATCCATATCACACATCTCTATCATACTAAGCCTGGTTGTTTCATTGCATCTAGTAGTGGTGTTAATTAATTATACAATGATTTATGTGGTTGACAATCAGTGGAGTAGAGTAATCTTATCTTATGCAGGTTCTGGTTATGCCTCTCGGAGAGCTAGCAACTATACGGTCTATCGAGCGAGACTCAATTAGCAATAATTCAGCGAGAGCTGGTGACAATGTAGCTGTCACCTTACAAGGTATCAATTCTGGTCATGTTCTAGCTGGTGGGGTGATCTGCCATCCTGATTATCCGACGCAAGTAGCTAAACATTTGGAGCTAAAGATACTCGTGTTGGACATCTCCACACCAATTCTGGTTGGATCTCAGGTCTGGCTCAGAAACCTAACACCTTTGCTCAAGCTCTGTCGACAGATTTCCATCACATGCTTTGAGAAATTAACGAAAGTATGTACATATAGGTTGAATTCCACATCCATCATGCAAAAGAGGCTGGAAGGGTGGCAAAGATGGTAGCGTTGCTGGACCAGAAGACTGGAAAAGTATCCAAAGCACCGCGCATCCTCAAGGGGAAACAAAGTGCCATCATAGAGGTAAGACCGTGTTGTATATCTGCCAACACGAGGTTCTGAGATGGTTGCAAGTTTCAGGAACTGTTTTTCACCTTTTGGCTAGTTGATGTTCTGAGTCGGTTGCACTATTTGGTTGCTTCACCAGGTGCAACTGGACGGAGCTGTATGTGTGGAGGAGTTCACTAAGTCTAAAGCCCTTGGAAGGGCATTCCTAAGGTCATCAGGAACTACAATTGCGGTCGGTATCGTGACCCGGATACTTGAGCACGAGTCATAGGCTCATCAACACCTGTAGTACCTCTACTCGAACATTGGCTTGATGCATTTCCTAACCATGTCATCTCGAGTCTTGTTTTTTTTTTAGGCTGCTTGTACAGTATGAAATGAGGTACACTCGTGCGCTCTTATTTCAGAGTATGATTATGAAACATGCACTAAATTTATTTTGATTCTATAATTTATGTAAAGTATATACAGATAAGAATCAGATGCATTGTTTCCTGATCTCACCTTGTGATGCTGAGTTATTGTGAAGAAAAGGTGCACAAAATCATGTACCCTTATTTTTCTGGGTACTCTACTCAGTTTTTCTCTTAATCATTTTTGGAACTAATCAAATTAATTGAATTTTGTCACTAAAATCAAACAAATTGAATTGATGTTAAATCATTTAATTCCATCAGTTATCGAATTAATTAAATTGTTTTAGCAACCAATTGATATGTAATATCATCAACTGTTATTGGACAATCGAGTCTATTAGTTGATTGAAATATTCAACTGTTATTGGACAATTGAGTCTATTAGTTGATTGAAATATTGAGTCGCGATTTAGAGATTTGGACAATCGAGTCTATTAATTGATCGAGATATTGAGTCGTGATTTAGAAAATTTTCTTTTAAACACCCATTTAGATACAATAGTTGACTACTTACAACTCTTTTTTATAATTAATTATGAGGTGAAATTCATAATGATTCAATTTTAAATTTAAAATATATTATTTAAAATTTTTTCTGAGTCCTTCGAAATTTAAATGGGAGATATAAATAGGATATTATTATTATTATTATTATTATTGAAAGACTCGTTTTACAGTGGGTGAGCTCGATAAAAAATCAAAATGAGGTGACTTTTTATAATTTGGAACTTTTGATTTTTTGCCTAATTTCTTCGGCGTTTTACCATTCCTTCCCTTCTCCGCTTGCTCTTGTTCACCGCGCTCAACCTATTCGATATCGAATTGCCAAAAATGCCGACGCCGGCGATCGCCGCCGCTCCCCTCTCCCCTTCCCTCTTCCTCCGCTCCCTTTCCTCCGTCGCCCCGATCGCCCGTCTCTCTTTACTTTCTTTGTCCACCCGCCGCCCCGCCGCGACCGTCCTCCTCCCTTTTAGGGTTAGATACCGTGTCACGTGCCAGGCCGTCCTCTCCGCCTACATCTCCTCCTCTTCCGAGATAGATGAGGAGGAGGAGCAGCGGGCGGCGGTTAAGGTCGGGAAAAGAGTTCGGGTCACTGTGCCACTGAAGGTTTGCCACGTGCAGAAGGCGCCCGATCTGGATCTCGACGGCCTGGAAGGAGTGATCAAGCAGTATGTTGGGATTTGGAAAGGGAAAAGGATCTCCGCCAATCTCCCATTCAAGGTTGAATTCCAAATCGAGGTCGAAGGGCAAATCCGCCCAGTCAAGTTCATCTCTCATCTCAAGGAGGATGAGTTCCAGTACTTGGATTGAACCGAGGATTTGTATTTCTGTCTAAAAAAGATGGAGATTTCATACTTGTGAGAAGGAAGATGCTTTGGTGGAACAGGCAAATACTTTACTTTAGCTTTATCATGATACCATGAAAATTATCCTGTAAATTTGTGTTTTTAGATGCTGAAATTTTTTTACGCAAAAACAGAAAAGGTGAGCTACAAGATGCTATGAAGTAAGTTTCTGAATTTTCTCCGTCTTTCCTCCCGAACTGCTCGTAGTCGTTGTGTAGTTGGTGGCTCATTGGACTGGCACAATGTGTTTCTGTTGTCTATGACTTACATTGATTGTTTTGGTTCCTTTCCTCGTCCGTGATTTGCTGATATCATTTTGCCTGCTATAGCTGTTATAGAAAGGTTCGCGCTCTCAAGATTTGTGTTTTTTGGATATCTAGGACACTTATCCTACTGGAATGTGTATTTCCTCTATGAATAAACACCTTACTTGTGGCATTGTAAATCAATCTGTTTTGAAGAAATCTAAGTGCTCAGACTGTTGGTATCCTTGTTGTGCTTCTGAGTTCTAATCCTATCCTGTAATTTGCATTGGCATTAGTTTTTTTTTTCTTTCTTTCTTTTTTTGCCTGGAATCTGTCTCTTAAAGTGTAAATTCCTCTGGATTGTTTCATCTTGGGTATTTTTCTTTTTTTTGTGCTTAGAGAACACTTTACATCAAACTGCCTAAAATTGTAGGTTTTGTTCCACCTACTATATTACAAAGTTTGAGGATCTATCTTTATTTTGTTGCTCGATTAGTGAAAAATCAGGTTACAGTCATCAAGATGGTCAAACCTTGCATGTTACAGAGTTAAATGCATAGGGAAACTTTGATGAAGTACAGTGAATCTTCATGTATGATTATATCAATCATGCTGATGACAGCATACTCTGGCTCCTAGTTAAGATTTCAGGTTGAAATGGAATCAAGAATGAACTCTCTAATTTTGGAAAGACATACAATCATGCACAAATGTTTTAGTGGATCCTCAAGTATATGAAGTACAAATGACTCACCACTGTTGTTGTCTGTGCTGGAAATTACCATGATGATTCTCAGTCATAGCTGACGACTATATGTTACTCAGAAGTAATCATCCCTGTTTTTCTGTATCAGGTAGTTTGGAAAGAGATTAAATTTCTTAGTATTTAAATATTCTTTGGGATGCTTTATCATGATACCCTCTGTAGATTTCATTTAGAAACTGCACCAAAGCAAATGTCTTTGTTATCCTAGTATTTCCGATCTAAAACATTTTGTCCTTTTTTTAAAAGCATTAAAATAAAGCAGCAGCTCTTTTTTTTTATTTCATATTCAATTTCATTTTGTTGCATATACTGTCATGACATTCTTAATAGTTTGCTTTGCTCATTATAGCTTAATTTCTCTCAATTCATAATTGCCGAGATCAGGTGTCTAGATATTTTTGTGCTTAGTCTTGATGATTGCTGATTGGATTGTAAGTGCTTAAATTGTTTAGCCCAGAAACATCACATTGCAGTAGTTTGTCATCGATTTACAGATGTGACATCTAAGTTTCTGTGCATATATATAAGCTTGAAAATCCTTGCATATAATAGACATTCTATATCTTTGAGCTACCATATTGGTTTGAAGCTGCTTATGCTGATAGTCTTCCATCAGTTCTTCATCCAAATTTTTGTTTATGCTTTTGCCGAATAGCACAGCTTGTTGACTTAACTATTACTGTGTTTTGTCGTTGCAAAATGTCCGGTTAAAGCAGAAGATTTGACTAGTTATTCTTCCAGTTCGTTGAATGAACTAGCTGATTTGCTGCAAAAGTAAGATTATGATCTTATTTATCACCTACACTCTACTCTGTACTGTTTTTTAGATTTATCATAATGTTTCATACTTGTCTAATTTATTATAGCTTTTAAACTATGGTAACTAGTTTATTCACCTCGAGTTATTATTATTCATTTGCTGCAAAGTTTATTGATGTGGCAGAATGTCAGCCCATTCAAGTTATCATTCAGATGTTAACTCTGAAATAAATCCAATATATTTTTCTGCCGGCTAAGAGTAGGTGATATAAGAATAGTTAAAAGATTTAAAATTTAAATTTTAGCATATTAGAGTAGATTTTTTTTTTTATGAAAAATGAATTTAAAAATATTAATTATTTAGATGAATTTTTATTAATATATTTTAATAATTAATAAAAAAATTATATAAAATTAAATTAACCGATGTTATTTAATTAATATATATATATATATATTTTTTATAAAGAAAGGGTGATATAAAAGACAGCAATTCTGAATACTTTCTTGTCCTCCTCAATGCCGACCACGTGCCCAACGGCCATTTTACCATTTAACTGCAATCACTTCGACAGCGAGCAAAATGGCAGGAGACACGTTGGATTTCCATTATCCATCCACATAGCCGTTCCAAAGATCCGCCGTACAAATCCAGCAAATAGATTACGAGAATCTTTGCATTGTGTACCGTTGGATACTGCCACATCTAACGGCTACATCGCCGTCCCGCCCGCCCACAAATTTTGAAATCCTTCACCACTTTGTTTGTCTACTAATAAGAAGCGACTTCCAAAAGACCTTCTTTGGTACTCTTTTGCTCCGCCCTTTCTCTTCGATGGGTCTCTGCTTCAGCAAGAAGGTGGTGGTCTTGTCGCCGGAGAAGCAGCCTCCGGCGACGGCAGTGGTAGAAGTTCCGCTCGCTGAGAAAAAGCAAGTATTCGTCATAACCCACAACGCCAACAAGAGTACTGCCTCAGCTGCGGCCGGTGAGAAGGAGAACAGGGGCGAGACGCCGACGAAGAAGACTAGCAGTGAAGCGGTCTTTGAGGCTGTTAATGCGCCAGTGCCGACGGCCAACATCAGGGCCTCGAGCTGCACCAAGGAGGAAATCGAGGCCATTTTGATCCAATGTGGCCGCCTCAGCCGTAGTTCGTCGGGGAAGGTGGCGGCGGGCAGCGAGAGTGGAATTGGCTACCGAAAGTACTCTGGGTCGAAGAGGAGCTTTGATTTTGATAACGAGGGGAGGGATCAGGAGGACTGGGGAGAGATGAAGACGGTATCCCGACGTTCACCTTGCCGGAGAACCCCTGGCCGAGAACGTTCGGGGAGCAGGGAGTGGGCCAGCGGCGGAGGAGGGCGGAGAGTGAGCCGATCCCCTGGTCGGCGGTCCGAGATTGCTCCTGCTTCGTCCACCGTCTCTGAGAGGTCGAAGAAACCTACAAAGATGGTGGCCGTGCCACCTTCTTCTCGAGAAAATGGCAGGGGAGCTTCCTCTGTTCGACTCAACCGGAAGGGCAACAGCGGCAGCAGCGGCGAGATGGTAGCTGTGAGAACTGCGTCGCCCAGGCCCAGGTCACGTTCACCGGCGACTAATGCTCGGATTCTCAACGAGAATGCTTGCCCCCAGCAACCAGTGTGCCTCAGCCGGAGCTCGTCGAGGAAGGCGGACCAGTCGCCATTCCGACGGAATCCCATGGCGGAGTTCGACGAGAACTGCTCGAGAACAAACCAGAACGCCGGCGGCAATTTCAACAAGATTCACAAGACAAGAGAAGACGAGGAAGGAATCCAAAATAAACCGATCCATTTCCGAGCTCAGGTTAGCGATCAATGCGATTCACCCTAATAATCTCATCAAATTACTTATTCGTAACTCGATCCGTTCCACAGAAATTCAGCGAAAATGAAGGGCAGAGAAACAGAGGCGATAAAACAGAGCTCACGACAACGGCAGCGCCCAAGAACAACAACAATCTGATCACCCACTTCGTACCAGAATCTCAACCACCAATCGAATCTACAGCTGCAGATGCTCCCACGGATAGAGCATCCTCCTCAAAACTCGAGAGCCAAATCCCAAGGACCATCACCAGAAGCAGATCCTCCCGGCGATCCTCCAGGGACCTCGACCAAGCTCTCGGCCTTCTGGAGGACATCCAGGCATACAACCAGCAGCACCCCGACATGGCGGTCTCCCTCCCTGCTTGCATCTCCAAGGCCTGCTCCATCCTCGAGGCCGTGGCAGACCTCAACTCCACCACCACCTCAGAGATGAGGAGCTGCTACTTGCCTCCTAATCCGGTGCCGGTCGCACTGGAGTCCATCGAGCCGCAGGAATCAGCCGGAAGCAATAGCTTCGTCAGCCACGATTGTCCCGAGCCCAATTCCGTCGATTCCATTTCGAAATCGAGCAGTGATCAGCTGAGCCAGTGTCAGCCGCCGCCGGCGACGTCTAGGAGCGTCGGCGGAAGGGTGGCGCCGGCGACGCCTAATGAGAAGAGGAAGGAATTCTATCGACGGAATCAACAGATTCATAGAGGCAGCGGCAGGGCTTGCTCTGCTGCTACACCTGTTGCTGTGAGCTTATAAATGTAGAACTCAAAGAACATTTTGGCATGATGACGGCAAGAGGATTTGCTGCTTTCACATATCTGTAATTCTCTTTTGTTGTTATTTTTTTGTTGTTGTTATTTGCAAGGATTGTTAGATGATGTAGCATGTTGTTTTCTTGTCAGTTAATTATCTTCACAAAACCGTATCATATTAATAATTTTTCTTTTTTTTAAAAAATATGATATTAATAAAATTAGGAGTGTTAGAAAACTGCATTTATATGATTTAAGGTATTGGCAAAAGTCGGGGAAATATATTATTATGTCCATTTTATTTTTTATTTTTTTCGCTTATGTTCTTAAAATATTTTAGTTTTCATTTATATTTCTCCTTTTTTTTTTTGTTCCAGATAATCCTTACTATTAATTGCTCCATGAATATCATATGCCAAGAGCAACCAACCAGCAAACTCTGGACTCAAACACGGGTGAACAACAATCATCAATTCTCATGCGCATTTCGATAAACACTTGCAAAATTTGACGGTGTGAGCCGTTAGAGGAGAGGGAAGAGATGACAACAGCGAAAGAGGTGTCATCTCTCATAAATATCTGGTTGAATAGGTGAAGGACTGCGAAAGAGCAACCGCAAGCGATAAACAATTGCAGGAAGCGGTTGGCGACAAGCAAGCCAGCGGGGCGGCGGAGGAGGCTGGGGCAGCTTCGACGGACGTGGGCGTAGAGAGCGATGTCGTGGATTGCGTCCTTAGACTCGGCACACTCTTTAATGAGGAACAAGTAAAGGTCCTCCATCGGGAGCTGCAGGGAGTCCATGAGCAGAAGGACATCAGAGGGAGAATACGAAGAGTCTTCCGAGCTGAGTTCACCATCGTCGTTATAGATTTCGAAGATATTTTTTTTAGAGGAAGGATTGTCCGGGAGCGAGATGGGTTGGTTTCCTATGGGAGGTTGCCGAGGCTGACCTAGTGGCAGTAGCTGGGACGATTCTTGAGCAGTTGATGGGGACTGGGAAGGGATCTTCTTGAGAGTGGTCAAGACAACGCGCTTAAAAGACTATACAACAGATTCGTTGGCGCCTCCAGAAGCATTGGCAAGGGTATGATTGAGCAACTCACTAGCGTCGGCACCGAGAAATGACTTTGATTACCAACTATTTCATCGACAACTTCATCGTCGTCTTGTCCTCGAGCTTAGGCAATTGAAGGAATTCTCATCACAGCATCTTCCTCGGTGCCCACTTACGTCCCTAAAACATTTTCGTTCCCATTTTTCACTTGCAAACTTTTCAGTCTAATATTCACGAAACAATTAACGGTAGGGATATTATTTGAAATAAAAATAAAGAAGGAGGGATATAAATGAGAACGAAAATATTTTAGGGACATAAGTAAGAAAAATCGTAAACAAGCAAATTCAAAAGGGTAATTGTTTTTTTATCGAATCGTCAAAGGGGTCGCATTGTAGATGATGTAGTTGTTATTTAATTATAGCAACTAAAATTTTATAGTTGCTACAACTAATACAATCTTAATGTTATAGTTTAAACTTTTAAGATTATAATTTTTGACTCGGGTTGAATAACGAGACGCAAAATATATCAAATTAAAATTCGTTCAAAGATCTACAATTGATTATGAGGTGAAACCTGTAACGATCCGATTTCAAACTCAAAAAACATCGTTTAAATTCTTTTCGAAAGCTCCAAACAATTTTAATTTTAATTTTTTTCCATGATGTAACAGCTACAACACGCCCGACTAATTTAAAATTTAGGCGAGAGATGCATGTGTGTCAGAAGAAAATATTATATCAAAAAATAATTGAGTAATTATACCTGAAATGAGATGCTTTTTTTTATAATAAAATCAAAATGAATCGCCATCTTGATGATTAAAAAAATAAAAGACGGTCTTTTGAGTTTATTAGTTTTAAAAGATGAATTACAAGGTTGTTTGAATGATTTAGTTAATATTTCACCAAATAAACAGACCCCAAAATATTCTTCCTTTGCCATCACAATGTCATTACATTTTGTGAATTGTAATCGAAATCTATGAGCAACTTGAGGTTTGGCTTAATCTCTTCCATTTCTCCTTTCTTTCTTTCTTTATGTTCTTAATTGTCCTCTTAATTTATCAGATAACCATCATCATCTTCTTCTTCTAAATGGCAGGCAATGCTGTATTAATGAGGGGTGAGAACGTACATCTTGCAAGCATGAGCTGCCACCTCAGCCCTTAATTGCCCCTTGAATGGCCCCAAGGTTGAATGCTGAAAATCCAGAAAATGTTAATTAATCAACTCTGTAAATTGTTCTGTTTGATAAAAAAAAAGAAAAAAAGAATGAAACTTCTGTTTACTAATTCTGAATAGTTCATGAAGGAGAGAGAAGGTGTATGTAGATGCTTACTGCCCACAGGTCACGAGCGGCGGCGGCGGCGTAGGAGAGAAGACCGACGTCGGACCATCTGGCGGTGATCGTCGCCGGCGAGCCGCCGCGGTTCCACAGGACCACCGCCACCCTTCCTCCGCTTAATGGGCCGGCCCAAACCTGCATACGTATATATTAATCGTCATATAAAATTAAAAAATAATAATAAAAGTTAATTGCCAAAAGAGAAAGTTTTTTTTACAATTTTCGCCCCTAAAGAGTTTACAAAAATATTGCTAAATTTTGAAATCTTAAAAATGCTCCCATAAATGTAAATGTATTGATATTTTTTATTTATTAAGTATATTCAAAGTATAAGTTTTTGCTACAATTAATGCAGAATTAAATGGGTCAAAATAAACTCAATTTATTTATAATTACCTGTGCAGTGCCTCCCACCACCTTCTTCCCTTGAACCCCCAGTGAATCTGTTTCGCAAAAATCCACCAAGAATTTAAAATTTACATTAATTGCCCCAATTCCTTTATTTTTATTTATTAAATTTACGAGTTGGATACCTTGATTAACCGCAATGACCTCTGAATTCGTCAAAATTTCTAACGCATCCCTGCCGATGTGCCTCACATCGCACCCGATCAACAAAGGAGCCTAAAAATAGATTTGGGATAATCATTTATCGATAATTATCTTAATTATCTATAAAAATATTTGAGATTATTTGTTGTTAGCTTCTCGTCGACCTTAACCAACGCCCAAATGCTAAAATGAGCTCGATACTCCTCCGCCGTCATCCCACCGTTCCCAACTTCCAACATGTCGGGATCTACATGATATTTAATATTTACTAATTAGAGGAGTTTTATAAAAAAATAATTTCCTATAAAATATATTTAATAAAAAAAAAGAAATACCATTCCATCCACCAGGCCTTGCGTACGATGCCCATCTATCGTTCTCATCAGCTCGAGACGACATGCTAATAACAATTAATTAATTAAAAAAATAAAATCAAGTAATAAGAAAATTCAATTTAATTAAAATAATTAATGAAACCTCTGCCAGCTGTCAAAAATATCCTGCGTCGTCCTCCAACTGTTCCCGACGCTGCCCGCCCAAGTTGCCGGGTCCTCCTCACCCCTGAAATTTATATAATTTTTTTTTTTTGCAAAAATAAAAATATATTTTATTTTCATTTTTTTTTAAAAAAATAAAATATTAAAAATAAAATAGTTTACCATTCACAAAGAGAGAAGAAAATACTCCTGCCAGAGTTTTGCAGAGCTCTGCTCATCCTCAAATATCTTTTCGGGCGTAGCAATATTAGTCCATTAGCATTAATTAATTATTATTAATAAATAATAATAATTGTGATTATTGATAATGACTGATCAGCTACCTCTCTCTTGGACTCGTTCCTCGATTGTTACAGTTGTCATACTTCAAGTAATCAACCCCCTGAAATTATTTTTTTTAAAAAAAAAGGTATATAAAAATAATATGCATAATTTTGAGAAAAAGAAGGGCTTTTATGCACACCCAGTAGGCAAAGGTTCTCGCGTCATGCTCTTCGTATCCAAACGATCCTGGCATTGTCCCGCTGCATGTTCTGGTCCTGAAATTTATAGAAATTCACTAAAACCCCCTCGAATAGAATTAATTCCGATATTATGAAAAAATATATGCGTGATAATATAATAGTACCCCGCATCACCGTAGATTCCAAGCTTTAACCCTCTTGCATGGACGTAGTTTGCAAGAGACTTTATACCGGATGGAAACGTCGAGCTCTTAGCAATTAAATTTCCCTGATCAAATTTAATGACACATAAAATACAATTAATTAATCACCACTATTTATAATTAAAATATCCATAAATATATTTATTAAGTAAATATTTTAAACACGTTTAGGTGGCAAGAAAAATCCAAGACAAGCGTCACAGGATTATTTTATCATTTATTTTCTTAAAAAAATATCATTAATTTTTTTGGGGGGTTCACCTGATAATCTCTGTTTGGTTCTCCCCAACAATCATCTGTTCATAAATAAAAAGAAATTAAGGTACTAATCCGGACTAGATTAAACTTTCAGACGCTGATTAGAGGCTTAAAGATAACGGATTAGATGGGTGATTAAATAAGAGATTTAGAATTAAGAGAAATTAGGTCACCAATGTTGACGTAATGGTATCCCAATCTCGCAAGGCCAGTGCTCACCAGCGCATCAGCTGCATTAATATATATCTATCGTAATTACGAAATTAATAATACACTTTCACAATTAGTTTATGGCATCAAAATGTGAAATTTAAAATATATATATATAATTCATATACCTGTTTCTCTTATGAGATTCTCGTTGACGTTGCACTGGAAATGGTTCCAACTGTTCCACCTGTTCCATCAATTTGGCATTAATATCGTCGATAATTTATCAAAATAATCTTAATTAGATTATTTACGAATAATCACAAGTAATTAGAAAGAAGCTTCTTCATTAAAAAAAAGTGTTTTAATTAAGAATTTTCTACCCCATGGGAGGAGTCCGGCCGAGGTCATTTCCCAGCGCCCGGCGGCGCCGCCTCTCCCACCCAGCTGTCAGCCCGGCGGCCGTCGTTGTCGTCGCCACTGCCGCCGTCGAGAGCACCAGGAAGAAGAAGAAGAAGAAGAGAAAGATGAGGAGGCGACGAGACATCACGTTCCACCCGAAAGCAGCCACTCAGTTAGCTCTCTCAGTCGAAGTTGTAAAGCCACCACCGAACGCAACATGTGTATATATAGACTCACAACTGTTGTAGCAAAAAGCATTTAATAATTCGTCTTCAAATTATATTAAAAAAAATAAATAATCAATTTATATTTTATTGTTAAATAATTAGAAGATGAAAAAAAAAAAATTTCATCTATTAAAAATTAATTTTTATATCATTATAATAAATTTATCATCCAATAAATATTAATTAATTGAACATTAGTGGGGATTATATATAAGACTTATAACGATCTAAAGGCCAATAGAAATCAATAGATGGTGGTGGTGGGTCCCGCTTATCCGACCTAGTGTCAATCCGCCACGTACCCACTCGCGTATATCTTTTTATTTTTTCATAATGAATAAAAAAAATTAAGTCGTAGGTTTGGGTGGCCCTTGACGATTGTCGATGATAAATTGGATGTGGTTGTTGAAATGGCACTTCACTGTGTCATTGTTAGTGCATTAGCTCCTAAAGGGTCTTATTTCATATAAAGAGTAAATCATTAATGGAACAAGGCTAAACGTAGAATTTAGATAAACTTAATGAAGTTATATGTGGAAAATAAAGGACAAAAATTAAAAGGACATCTTTTTTTTTTAAATTAAATTGTCAAAGAAGTGTCCTCGTATTATTTATTATCAAAAAAATATTTCATTCCATTTTTGTATATATTTTTTTTTAAAATTATTTTTATTTTTGATATTATTATAATAATTATAGATTCATAATTACTATGCAATTATATCAACTACAAGATCGTAGCTATTACATAATTGTATAGTTATAATAACTATGATCCCGTAACCGTTATAATATAATGTTGATTAATATTGATTATAAATAAATTATGCATATTGTAACAACTATCGTAGCTATTATAATGACAAAAAATAAAGCTCTAAATATCACTATAACATAATATTGACTAATGTTAATTAGAGATTAAGTGTGCATATTATAGCTATAATTATTATAATATAATTTATTTATATTAATTGAAGTATTTATATTATAGCAGTTATGAATTTATAATTAATTTTTTTTTGAATTTTTCGTTTATTCATTTATTTACTTTTAGTTGCCTTTGGCAAGCCGCAAGTACTAAAATTAGGAAAGGAATGCTGATGTCAACGTAACCAATTAGCAAGATATGATGCATGATAAATTTCTGAAATATAGTGTTGATAAAAACAAAGCCAAAAGCAATTTTATGACATTATGAGATAATTCTTAATCACATTGATTATGAAGTTGTTTGTCGTGTGATGTGATTCATAATAAGTGCACAAAAGATCAAGTAAACTACTGGGAGAATAATTAATTTCTTATGAGTTCTTTAAAAAGAGGGTGAAGTCCTACAAAATAAATAAAATAATTTCAAAAATTGGGCCTAATTTGAAGGTTTCTCTATTGGATTTGGATATGTAATTAAGTGTTTTCCTCCTCTTTTAGTAATTAGTACTACTATATTGAAAGAATGAACTTTTATTCAAATCAAGCTAAAATTATTATATTTGCAACATATTAATATAGAGATTGATCACTTTCTCAAGATAAGCATAGAGCCTCTGCTTAAAGATAAGATTCTTCTATAAATATATATATATATATATGAGGTCTTATATTCTTATCTATAAGGTTACATACATGTGGAATTGCGTTCACTACTTGCACTGATGAAAATGACTAGAGAAGAGGTCTCTGCGTGTCAAACTAATCAATCTACTTGGACAAGCTATTGCTTGCTTGGAGGATTTTTCATTCAAAATTCTTTGACCTCATTAATGTTAAGAATTGTTGCATCTTTCTTGTACAATTTTTTTTTTTTTTTTTTGAAGATATAGATATGAAGAAGAACAAAGGCAAAGGTTTTTTGAAGATACACTCAGCACTAATTAATGACCTCATTGCTTGGGGTTCCACATTCACTATGTAATTGATGGACCGCTCCTCCATATGATTTTTATTTTATTTTGGTAGTAAAAGGTGAAACGCTCATCTCCAACACTCCCGTCAGTCTGTCTCAAAACTAACACGAAGGAGGTAAATTACGAGGATTAGTCTAACTAATCTAAACAGTAACCTTATCTTAAGTATCTTGTGGTGCTAAGATCAAATTAAAGTTAGGTCTTCATTTGGTCCTAGTCTAATTTCTCACGGCACTTGCCGGATAAAATTAAATAGTGCTCATCATTAAGACTGCTGAGGCAAGCATCTTATCATTAGAGTTACAGCCATGCCAGTTTTTGTCAAGTAGAATATTTTTTCTCCTATATATCTCAGAGAGAAAAAAACCTATATATATACTCTTTTCTCATGTAGACAATGAATCAAGTTATCCTATCTCTACACTGAGTTGGTGATATAAATTAGATGGGCAATGAAGTTTGATAGGATTTTTATTCTTTCTAATCCAAGAGGATTGGTTCACACATGCATTAACAATGAAAAACAATTCTCAATCTAACTACAGAAATATTTGAAGGTCACTTTGATCAAAGTTGCATTGTTTTTCTACTTTACAGTTTCCCATTTGAATAGTAAGATTTAAATTAGAGACCAATCTTATTTAGTCCAAGAGGCTACTAGAGGATTGGTTGATATGCATACATAGTGAAGAATAAAGATATGACAATGGCATTACCTATATTACTCTCAGAACCCAAAGATAAGATATTTGATAATTCAGCTTTAATTTTCAAATAATTGATTAATACCCAACTAGACTGCCAAGAAGTGGATAAGTTTTTGGTGCAAGTAGTACAAGTTTTGGATAATCTGTGGAATTTGACAAGCAAGAAAAAGAAGATAAACTTATCATGTTTGCCTCGCTCCCCTTATAATTTGGGCATGATCTTCTACATTGAGATATGTATGAACTGATCATCTTGGTGAGGAAGATAGCGACACCCTGTCAGTGCAATCAACATTCATAATTCAACTTATATGTTGATGTATAATAAAAAATTTAAAATTAAATATTATGTATTTAATATATGAGTTAAGTGTCTAAGACACTTAATATAGAAAGTCTTAATGGATCAGGAAGATTAAATATTAGGCATCGAAAAGACCTAGTGGATTAGGAAGACCGAATACTATGCAAAAGAGTTTTAGTGGATCAAAAAGACTAGACACCAGGCAGAAGACCAAATGAGTTGATTTAGCAGAGCACTTGATGGGGACCAAACATCAAGTGGGGAAAGACTTGATGGGTCAATCGGACACTGAGCGAAAGAAGAAGTCCAAATAGATCAGTTAGATCAGATGTTTGACAGGTAAGTAAGGTAAGTCCTAAAGAGGCCTTTTAATTATGAAAGGTGATAAGGACGCGTCCCAGTTGGAACAACTTTAGATGTTGATCCGACTGAAGAAATCAATAGAGGTGTATAAGTCGAGATCAGACAGTCTTAACTGTTAGACTCATTCATGCATAATAATATATGTTTCTAATTATATTTTGCAGGATCTCTATTATTCTTGTTGTGCTAATTTTATTTTACAGAGAAACAAAATTCGGATTGACCGAAGGGTTCGGTCGACCGAATATGGTGGTTCGTTCTACCGATCCAGACAGATATGCATAGATCAAAATCAAATCGAAGCAAAGAAGGAAAAAAGTGTTATTGATAGGTCTTTCAGTTGACTAATCACATTTGGTAACGGGATCAGATGAGATTGAAACAGTTAACAAAGGCAACTTGAGAATTCAATCGATCGAATAATGGGTTAGTTGACCGAATACATATGATAAGCACAGAATAGATAAGATCGGATGGAACTAGGCCCGACCCCGGGCCGGGTCCAGCCCGG
>JBBUKS010377513.1:0-19339 GCA_038050645.1 Hedychium gardnerianum
ATCACATTAATTATCCTTCCAATTAATCAATAACATTAATTAAATCTCTTGATCATCTAATTGGTAGATTGATTTAACTACCTCAATTAAATCTTATTACTTAAATCAATTACTACAACAATCAGTAATCTGATTAATCTAACTAGTTAATTGAATTAAACCCTGATTGAATTTATCATTAATCAATATTAAGTCAATAGAAAGTTGAATTAATCTAATCAAATTAATTAAATACTAACCTTAATTTTTTTTGATGAAAAATACTAACCTTAATTAATCAATAGCAATTAATCAAACCTAGTTAATCAACTTGATCATCAAGTTTAATTGAATATTACCCAACCCAGATTGGTAGCTTCTCTAGTGGTGGGGCCTCAATGGAAGGCAGCCAACGATGATGTCAAGGCTGGAGGGGTTGGCATGGTGCATGAGTAGCAGAGGAGATGGAGTAATGGAGGCTCGAGTCATCGGTGACGGCGGTTGGCACGACGGTTAGGCGGTGGCTCTCGGGGCAGTGAGCATAGGTTGAGATTCACGTTTGCTCAAGCTCGACAACTATACTGATGTTGCACAATCGATAAACAACAAAGGCGGCTCATGTGTGTCTTGCGTGGAGAAGAGAGTGACTCGATGTCGGCGTCATCTGTTCGGCACTGGCATCGGCCATTCACTTGAACGACGTCGGAGGTCAGGCGCTCAGAGGTGTGGCCCACGGCGTTGGAGATGCACGAGGTGAAGACGCAGCGACTGCGAGGGTTGCGTACACGGGGGAAGAGGAGGGCGGAGTAATTGAAATCAAACTTAGGGTTTGATCAATGAGAACCTAAATTTAAATTCAATCAACTTCCACTTTAAATAGGATTTTCTAAACCCTACCCAATTTATCTCCACAAAATATCCAAATATTCATATTAAAAATTCTAATAAATTCTATAAATATATTTCCTTATTAATTATATCATTATTATTTTCCTAAATAAATTCAATTAGGCTAAGTTTTCAATCATTTTAATCCTTATCATCTTAGATCTTTAATATATATACATATATATATATATATATATGGGTATATTACATTCTCCCCACTAATAAAATTTTGGTTCCTAAATTTCTACTCAATTATGGTGGAATACTAAAGTATCCTTCTCTAAGGGGTAATACTGGACAATATGTACTAGGTCGATCTTTTATAGTCTCTTGAAACGTTCTTAAATGTCGAGAGTAAACTCCTCTAATCATAGGGTAAGGGATATATAGTCATTTGAGCAGTAGAGTGATAGGTGTTGTTGTAGACAAACTCTACTAGATATAGATGATCTTCCTAGCTGTCTCCAAAGTCCATCATGAATGCTCAAAGTAAGTCCTCTAGTGTCTGAATGGTGCACTCCTTCTGTTTGTCTATCTGAGGGTGAAATGTTATACTGAAAGGAAGTTTGGTACACAGGGCTCATTGGAAACTCTACCAAGTGATCCAAAAAGTCAGTCTAGCAAATCAGTAGAAAATGTGTGAACTTGGTTAATTGATCAACGATCACCCAAATCATATTATGCACCATCTGAAGTCCATGGTGCTATGTTCCCTTTTCCACTTGGGTAAAAAAATCTTCTGAAGTAAGTCTACTGGCCTTTGATTCTCTCTGTGGGTTAGGGCTCACCACGCTTCCTTTGTGCCATTTTGATGTTTTGCCTTCACTTATTACCACACCAAACATCGAGTTGCAAAGTCCGTAATGTCCTTCATAATGTTCCACCAGTTGGAGTGTTTTAGGTCTCTATACCTACTAATACCTCTCGGATGGACAACGGATCATGATTGTTGCACTTCTTGGAGTAGGCCTTCTTCAATCGGGTGTGTCTCGGGAACACATGGTCTTCCTCAAAAACAGAGAGTCCAATCTTCATTGGTAGAAAAATATGTCTACAGCCCTGAATCTAATTCACTACTCAATTGGTAATAGCTTCAATCTTCTGGGGATCCACAAAAATGTCTCTGATAGCAACCACATGTCTAAGAAATCCTAGAGGAGAATATCCACTTGCGCATTTGCTGAACTTCGCATATAGGTGCTTTCTCCATAATGACTCCAAAATTATACAAAGATATTGCTCATGTTCCTCCTCCAATCTTGAATAGGTCAGGATATCATCATTAATGAAGAAGATGACAATCGGGTCCAAATACTATAGGACCACCTGATTCATCAAATCTTGGATAGTCACAGGAGCATTAGTAAGCCCAAATGACCTTACCAAAAACTCGAAATGTTCGTACCGTCTGCAGAATGTCGTCTAATGCACATTTGCATCCTTTACTCTAAGATGATGATAATACAATCTTAAATCGATCCTAGAATACACACAAGTATCCTTGAGTTGATCAAATAGATCCTATATCCATGGAAAAGAGTATTTTTTTTCTTGATATATATATATATATTGGATCAAAGGTAAATATGTATATGGAGTGGAAGTGACATACGACAACCTATGTCTCTAGGCTCCCGCTCGTCTTGTCCTGGCAAATGCCAGATCGGAACCGGATGTCCATAGTGTCGTCTAATGAGGGAATGTCACACACATATATGGGCATTTTACATCAAGCATCTAGGTTGGTGTATGCAAACACCAACCCCTCATCATGGTCCAATACAATCATGAGTACAAACACAAACATAATCATACAATCTCATCCATTTCTACCAAAAATGAATGCCATTATCAGCCATGCTTGTGTCCTCCTTGGTTCTTCTTCTCGGCAAGGTAATTCCGGCCAAAGTCCACGCCGAAAATGTCCAAAAAATGGTAGCCCCTCCAATAGCCTGTCGGAGTTGGGGAGAACAACACCTCTCCTCCTAGCTCAACCCAAACTCCACCTTTAAAAGAATCCATCGGAGCTCCGGCACCCCTCTGGAGCTCCGGCCACCGACAGGGAAATGGCTATACATGAGGTGGTTTCAAACTGAACACAAGAAGATTAATACATCAATTCACCATTAAGCACTAAAAACTATCATCATCAAGCTCCTCTATCCCTCTCCCTTGCAGTTGCCGGCAGCCTCAACTCATCTTCTTCCTCTCCTCCAGTCGCGCCTTGCCGGAACGTCTACATGGACCAGCTGCCTCTGCCCCCCCCCCTCTCCTCCAAGTGTACTCCTCACCTCAAGAGGAGTCTGTTGCTTGATTAGCCGAGCAAGGGGGGCTCCTTCACTGATCAGTAGCTCTGATTGTGGCAGAGTTCGCCGACTGCCATCACCGGGGAAGAAAGCATCCGGCTGAGTGTGATTTGTGGGCAAGCTGCTGTGGAAGTGGAACCACGGCTCCTCAACCCCTGAACCCATTTGATTTCCCTCTCCTTCATCAACCGAAATGGGGGGACAATTCAAAATTCAAATTCAAACTCCAAACCAAAATTCAAACCTCAAATTCGAATCTCCCTCTCTTGACCTCAAGTTCAAATTTTGAATTTTGAATTCCCTCTCACCTTTGCCGGCAGCTACTATTTCCAAGGTGCACTTCAAGCCATTTCCTGTCCAGTGATCGCTGGAAAATAGCCCAGAATCTACTGGTCACCGAAAATGCTCTATCGTCAGCATCCCTTGTATACCCTGCTGTCTCTCCCACCCACACCCTAACACCTGCTCCCTCACCCGTTCCTCTGACCACACTCCGAGAGAGCCAGTGGTCGAGCCGGAGAGAGCCCTATATGTTGTGGTCGCTGAAAATAAAGGTTTGCAGTCGTCGGCACAAAACTAGATGGCTCCAGTCTCCTCGGTTGGGAAATTGCTTCTCACATTAAATGGACCCTCTTCTGATTCAGCCACATTCACTTATTAGTCTCTGGCTCCCGGATCTCCGGCCATCCTCCCTGACCTCCTTTCTGAACCAGTCCTGATTGCACTCTCCCATTGAATCTGAGTTGGTGGTGGAATGGGTGGCACTGACCTTGCTTAACCAGGGGAATCCAGCTACCAAGACTCCCCCTCCTCCTCCAGTTACTGCCGGTGAAGAGCAGACCTCACCTCCACTAGCTCTCCTCCATGGCTCACTAGTGTGGTCTCACCTCCACTCCTCACCGCCAGTGTTGGATAGCCCCCCTTGGTGGGGGAGGAGAAGATCTCCTCCCCCACTGGCCCTTGCTGATGGAGGTGGTGGCTTCATTTGGGCTGGGAGAGATTCTCCCTTTCTAGAGAGAAGTGAGAGCTCCTCTCTCTAGAATTGGGAGGAGGAGAAGGAATTCCCTTGGCATATTCATGATAGTATTTGTTCTTGATAGTTACTACATTAAGTTGTTTGTAGTCGTTATACAATCTCAATGATCCATTCTTTTTTTAAATAATAGAATAGGAGCTCCCAAGAGAAACGTTGAGTTAGATAAATCTCTTGTCTAACAACTCCTATAGTTGCTTCTTCAATTCTTCTATTTCCTTTGGCACCATGCGATACAGGGTCTTGGACCTTGGAGCCATCCTCAGACCTACCTCATTCGTGAACTTCATGGTAGCAAAACACAAAGTTCATCTGGGAATACGTTAGGGTATTCTCGTATGATGCAAACATTCGAGAGGAGTGATGTACTATCCTCGTAGGTCTTATCAACGATAGTAGGAACCCCTGACATCCACAAAATATTAATTACTTGGCTTATAGTGCCAAAATAATAAAATTATTCTTTTATCATTAGTCCCAACAAATTTTTAAGACGGTTGGTCCAGAGGTGGAAAGTTACTACTCTAGCTCAATAGTCGACGGTCGCATGATAAGTGGTCAACCAGTCCATGTCTAAACTGATGTCAAACTCCACCATTCCTAATGCTTGTAGATCTATGTCTAGGGCATGACTACCAAAGTCAAGGACAACCTTTGACTTCTTGATTGGAAAGCAATACTTTCCTTGATGCTATTGTTACAGTTAATCCATATGATCACGGTGTCGAAACTCCCCTAATTTTTACCCATAAATGCTCCATCTACTGCCTCTTCGATAGAGGGTCCAGACATTATGATCTGAATGTAGGCTTTAAGACCTTGGGTGCATAGAACATTCGGTCATATTCTCGAGCTGTTAGGTGGGGACAACATTCGGTGAGTTAACTAAACTCTGCCTTGAAATTTATTATGCTACATCGACCAACTTAGGGTTCTGGATCTCCTAAGATTAACCACTAAACTAGCAAAAATCTATCTATGAAAAGCCTTTCGAAATCATCGCCAAGTGATGTTCTACTCCTCGAAGGTTGTCTTCTGCAATCTTCTGCCACGTGGTGGCCTAGTCTCATAAGTGATAAATAGCTAGTTCCACCATCTCTGCATCATTACGGCTCATATATCCAAATGTACCTTTGAGGTTATCTAACTAGGCACAAGTAATCCATGGGTCAGAATCTGCCATGGAATATTGAACATCGATCCTCTATTAACAATGCTAGTATTAGTATATGTGCCTGGTCCATTACCCAAATGGTATTGGCAAGGGCGGATATTGTTGTTAGTGTTTCCTGAGACTGTGCTTCTTGATCTCCACTAGGTTGTTGATGGGTCCGACCCATGCTTCCCAACTCGGTATCAATCGGCGCCATAGAAAAATCTACATTCTCTACATCAGGTTCGGGTCCCAAAGTGTCAATTAATCACTTCTTTGGTCGGCCCCAACCACAACCTCAAATAGAGTTGACTCACTAAGTGTAATCCTACTAAACCAAGTAAGTGAGTACCTAATAGATAGGTATAGAAATAACAAAAGACATACCACTTTCCTATAGCTTAGAGATGTCCTTCAACTTGCATGACATCCCCAAACTCGAAAAAACGTAAATTGAAATGAGATGGAAATCCTAAAAACACAAAAACCAACATTCATACTCAAACCATTCTCTGATACCAATAAATTGTCACACCCCGAGGGTATACTAATCCGCAAGACCGGATGGTACCCCCTAGTGACAATGTGAGAAAATAATCTATATTGAACCAATAAAAACTAAAAATAGCTATTAGCACACATTTAAAACTACTAGGTTACTAAATAAGTGCAAGTATGTATGCATGTACAAGTAAACCTACTAACTAAACAAGTTAAGAGTTATACTACTAAAACAAAACTCAAATAATTGACGAGGGAAGAAAACCATAACCAAATGTAGCAGAAAAGAAACCAAACATCTCGAAAAGAGAATCAAACTCAAGTGGGACCAGCAGCCAGGACCTTTGAGTGACATGACACATTCTCTACCTGCTAACCTAAAAATCAAAGGAAAAGCAAGAGGGTAGTGAGTACAAAATACTCAGTGGGTATAAGACAGATAGTGCATGAACCTACAATAGTGTAAGGAGATCAAAGGAAGTAGTGTCAGTAATAATATTTTCTAACAAAAGTAAATGCATCAATATAATCATATGCTAACAAAAGCATAACCAACAACTTAACCCTCCACTAACCTTCTCAACTAGGTATAACCAAAATTGGGAGTACATATAGTACATCCAAATCCTACACAAACAAATGCATAATAAACATATAACAAGCACTGAATGCAAGAGAACGCTCTACCATGGACGGTTCTCGTGAGTAGTCAGGGTAGTAAATAGTCATTGTCTATGGGAGAACACTCTAACATGGATGAATTATCATGGGTAGATAGGGCGGGTAGGTAGCTATCTAGCTATAGACTGCGGGAGAAACACTCTACCATGGACGTCTCATGGGCAACCAAAATATGTAAGCATACTTAACAATAAGAGCCAAGAAAGTAGTAACTATAACATCCAATAGTAACGCTCTACTTGTTAGGACCGAAAGAATTTAGATATCTCCACAATGATATGATATTGTCCACTTTGAGTAAAGAGTAATCTTTATTTGATATATATAAAATAGTCATGTCAAATCTGTTGATAGCTGGCCACTTGCTAAAAGTGTGCAGGGGACGGTGATGACCAGTATAAGACACTTGCAGCTGAGGAGCCGACCTTTGAGAGGAGGATGAATTTTTCCACACATGGACATATGATTAGGTGGCATGCAGTAGGATGGCGTGGCATGGTGGACACAGATGTTGTTACTCACTTGATAGAGGATGGATCGGTTGAAGCTTGATCTTTTGCGACTCGGGCGGGAGATACGTTACCGGGGTGTATGAGTTGTGTGATCTGTTTGGACACATGAGAGGATGAGCATGCATGAGAGTGTTGGTTTCATGTGAGCACATGTACATCATACCTCAGATTCCCTCACAGATCTGATATTTCATCGGACAAGACATGTGTAGGAATCCGTGGTTACTCTTGTATGTTGGTGCACTTCTTTGATGATATATATTTACCTTTCATCAAAAAAAAAACTATGGCTTTCCTTTTTGTGCTACATGCACACTAGATTAACATTGTTAGAAAATAATAACCCTTAATTTTGAACCTTTGTCACTTATCAAAACACAAGTTCGATTATCTGGTGCTTCCAACACCAATAGTATCTTTGAATTTATTTTTGAAATTATTTGAAAAATTCTTGAAAACTCTTTGAAATTTTTTGAAAAACATTTAAAAATTCTTAAAAAGATCTTGAAAACTTTTGAAAAGTATTTAAAAAATCCTTGAAAAATATTTGAAAATTTATTTAATTTTTTTGGAAAAAATCCTTGAAAAATATTTGAAAATTCCTTAAACTACTTAGCACAATTTTTTTGAAAATTTTTTAAGTACATAGAAAAATTATTTCAAAATATTAGAGTACTTAAAAGAAATCTCATTCAAAATTAGTTTTTGAAACCAATGCTTAAATCTTCAAATATTCTATGTATTTTCAAAAATTAATTTTTTATAATGTGACTTTATTATGTTTTTTAAAAACTTATTTCCATACACTTAACTATCTATCTTTTAGAAATTTATTTTTGGAAATTAATTCAAAAACTTATTGTTGGTGCAAAACCTAAGGGAACCTTAAGTAATTTTTTTTTATGTGTGTCAAAGTGGGAGAGTGAACCTTAAGTTAGACAAATCTAGTAGCTCCCAGATTGACATAAAACCTTTATGACCTAAACCTAATTTTAAAATATTATTAAACATCAAAAAGGGGGAGATTATTGGTGTAATCAACCTCTAAGGTTTCAATGTTTGAAAATAAACTTATGTCGGGTCAGTTTAACATAGGGTTAATCCAAACAAGACTTGATATTTGGAAGAGCAAAGTCTAGTCAAATCAAAGGTTGACTGGATGACTAGCAAAATGAAGTCTAGTCAGGTCAAGGTTGATAAGATGACTAGCAAGGGAAAGACCTAGCAAGTTAGTGATAATCGGATTTTAGGCACATGTCTAGTCATGTCAAAGGTTGACCGAATGACTAGTAAGGAAAGTCCTAGCAAGTTAGAGAGAACCAGATGTTAGGCAAGGGGAAAATCCAAGCAGGTCAAGGTGGTTGGATGGTTGGTCCAAGCAGTTCAAAGATGACCGAATGTCTGGTAAAATATGTTGACATATATATGCTTGGTGTTATTATTATCTATATGCTACTTGGTGGAGATAGGCTTGTGACATATATATGCTTTGTTAGGACTGAATGTCTAGTTATTATTATCTATATGCTAGATTCTAGGATGTAAAGAGTAATCTTTATTTGATGTTGATGTATAAACCATAGATTTGCCAATTTCCTTGTTCAATGATATGTTTATGACTTGTTCTATATGTATTGTGTCTTGTTTGTGTTTGATGAAATGTGTGAGTGAATTGAATGCATATGGATGTGAAGGATTGTCACCATGTAGAGAAGATTGCACTAGATTGTATGTTTGGGGAGCCCTTAGTGACAGAGGGTAGTTCTTTAATAAGACATTCTATAGTAATTATCTTAAATTGGAGGCAATTCTTCATAAGAGATTAGTTAATTAAAGTTTAATGGGTTTGCACTAATTCAATGTTAGGAAGTAATTTGCATAATTTAGACTATATGACCGGGGAGCCCTTAATGACAAGGGGTAGTCCTTTAACTGGACTTTCTACGTTACCTCTTCTACTTAATAGCATTGGATAATCAATAGTGTAAGCACTCTGGTATGATAGTCGCGAGTCACACCGGTAATTTAGTTAGGATCCCTACAAGAATGTAAACATAGAGGACACGGAAATGAACAATCCATGATACATTAACTAGCATCATGATAAAATCAAAAACCTAGGATCACTTCCCAAACCAACTTTTCTCTCTCAATAACCAACCTTTCCCATCTTGGACCTCTCAATCTCTCTCAAGTTCTAGTTCTAAAGCTTTCCCAACCAATTTTGATTGTCTAGATAATTCGCTTTGTGAACTCACTAGTACTTAAACCACAGTTCCTAAGGATCGATATTTTTATTACTTAACGACTCTACCGTGCACTTGCGGTTGAGACAATCAATTTTTGGTGCAGTTGCCGGGGACTGTAGCGATTAATATTAGTTGACAAACAATTGAGTTACTCTAGACATTTTTCTTTTTGTTAAATAAATTTCTACATTTTATTGTTTTGTGAATAGCTTTGTTTTGTAATTTATTTACTTTCTTTAATTATGCATTTTCATTTGTAAATAATTTTGTCTCAAAACTTAACTTAAAAGCACTTAATTTGTTCTCTTTGTATGTGAAAGACTAATTTTGCAGGAGATCTTTTACCTATTGATCCTGGGATTGATAGAAGATTTAGAAGAAGAAGAAATATGCAAAGAGAATTAAAAGAAGAACAGATTCAGTCCAATATGACAAATAAACCTTTAAAAGACTACGCAACACCATATACGAGGAGCCTAAGGGGTCTAGTATCACCAAACCATCTAGCTGAGGGGGGGGGTGCAAATCTAGAGCCCAAATTACACTAAATCGAGTTGATTCGTGTACTAGTGTGACTTGCACATGTTAAATGTTGGGTTGGTTGAGGCAAAAATTACCCATGTAGCACAATCAATGTTTTATCACTTGAATTATTTTTCCTACTAACTCAAATTAAGGGTCATTGATTGAAAGGAGAAATAATTAATCAAGCATTTCAAGCCAGCCAATAGAGGCACTTAGTGGATAAATAATGGTTATTAAAAGGAAAGATTATTAACTGTCAGGATTTTGAGTTTATAAAAAAAGGTTCTTCTCTAAGTAGTAGATCATTGAATCATTCATCAAGTTTTCCATATTTTCTTTGTTGATCCACATTGTCTCTCCATTTTCCTCCACATTCATAGTGATAGAGGTAAGGTGTATGTTCAGCTCACCACGAACAACCAATCCTTGGTTGCTAATGTGGTAGAGTTGTAATATTATAGGAAGCTCAGTAGGTCTCAACTCAACCTTTAGTCGTTGGTAGCTCGACCTTTCGACTTGGCTTCCTAAGTCACTTGGCACTTCAGCCTCTCAACTACCTAGCTTGACCTCTTGAGTTGTTCATCAACTCAACAACCAAGTACTTCGTCTCATTTCAATCTTTTAAGCACTCTTAATTCGAATCATCTCTCGAGCTCCATGACTCGGTCTAGTGTCTCAAGTACTCTGACTCTATTTTGTTTACCAAGCTCTCTAGCTCAACTATCTTTCAAGAATCCTAACCTTATTATCTCTCATACTATCTGACTCAACTTTGTATCCCCTCGACTCCTTGAGAATTTTAGTTTAAACAAGTGTTCTCTATATTTCTGCTCACTTGGCATATAATATAAGTCTAATTCAAATCTATATTTTCGTTTATAATTTTATATTTGTTTGTTCGTACATTTCACACCCAGTCCATGTCCTCTTGCGAGATATTATTAGGATCAGTGTGAGATAGAGAAGGTGAATAACTCTTTTCGCATTGACTTCAAGAATATAGTGGAAAATCTCGGCACACGAAAATAACACACCACTTGAGCTATCAAATGGGTCGTCCAGTCAAAAACTCATCATGGTGGGCAGACCGCCAGCCTAGAGAGTTGGAAAATTCCTAACCCAACCAAACTCAAGATGGGTTATGAGTTAGGCAGGTCAGCCCACAGCCGACTAAAAATAAACAAAAATAGGAAAAAAAAATAAAAAATTTAAATTTGGGTTGCATATTAGGCGAAACCCACAAGTCCATTGAGTTTTCTACTTTAGTTTTAACTTTTGGATTTTATTTTATTCATAACCTGTAGGCCAACCCAAGCCTGCCACAGGTCGGCTCGCTTGAAGCACTTCAAGTGAGCTAGAAATTCAAGAGTCAAATATTGCCTAAAAGAAGCCAAACTTCCTTTTTAAACAATATTTAGTTGACAAAATGTTTGCACCTTTTTCTCTCCATCAGCCAACTGTCTTACCTGTCAATCGACTATTGTAAAGGTTGACTATTGACTCAGCCATTGAACAGTCATTGACTCCTGATCTGTGGTTGAAATCATCATGACATGTGAACAACAATCGATTAATAAAGGCATCAATCGACTACTAGCCACCAATCAAGTTTGGCAGTTGTATTAAAAACTTTTTATGCTCTCAAAAAGAACAATTAGTCAATTGATACATGACAATAGTCGATTGATACCAATCAGTCGAGTTGTCCAGTCAAATTGTGAACATTTTATTCACTTCAAAATATGATCAATCGAATTTCTCAGTCAACTATTAGGGTTACTATGCAAAATTTTGATTTGGGTGTTTACCCATCAATCGACTAATTAAACTCTAATAGTTGACTGATGCACAAAAAAACCCCAACTTGCTCAGAGTTTGGCTTATTAGGGTTTGACTTATCAATCGACTACTCTTCCAAAGTAGTTTAGGGTTACTGTGTAAAATCCCAATTTAGGTGTTTACGTATCAATCAAATGGTTAACCCTAACAATCAACTGATGCGTAAAATCCTCAACCTATTTAGAATTTGGCTCATTAGTCGATTGGTCATCCATAACAATAGACTATTGAGCTCAAAATAGGATTTTTCAATCCTAAATCTTCAACTACAAACACTCTTCAAGTCCATAATGTATCAATCGATTGATACACGATATTAGTCAATTAATACACAATATCAATCGACTGTTACACCATTTTCAACCATTCTAATGGTCAAAATATGCCTATCTTCAGCTACCTTCATCCCATAAATACCTCATATCAGATAAACCTTATGTTCCTTGGACTTCCATGTCTGAAACTTTCTCGTCTCATGATCTTCATTCATCCTACATTAGATCTCCTTATTTGCTTGGGCCTTTTATTTTTACTAAGACTCCCACCTTCGACATTCTTGGACTTCCTTGACTTGCATCCGATCACTAGACTTATAAGGATTTTCCCTTTTCAAGGATCCAACCTTCTGTCTCCTTGGACTTTCATGACTTGCATCAAATCTTCAGACCTACAAAGACTTCTACATATTTGTCACACAAGTAAGATTCCATAATTTTTCTTAACATAAATTGTCATGCCCCGGAGGTATACTTGCCTGACAATACGGATGGTACCACCTTGTGACAATCTTAGATATAACATGATATGAGTCCACAAAACTCAAAAACCAACACAACCACGAAGGGTAATAATACACAACTATCAAGAGTAATTAAATCTAAAACCACTCAAACATAAAACTAGATAGACTATGTGCTAGCACGACTTAAATATACCAAGTACCAAACCAAGATAAAACACCATCAAGACCAAAATCCACACTCAAGTCAATTATTACAACTCAAGTTCAACAACCAAAAAATATGTGGAAGTAAAGTAAACTGAAGCAAGAGGAGAAATAAATGCCCTATGTGAATGGGATTTGCTACACAAACACCGTATTCAGCTGCACATAATATTATGAGTAGTGTCAGTAATGATCAACATGAGTACAACATCTCATATGCATGTACTAGTACAAGTAACAGAAATAAATCAACATATGTGGGAGCAATGCTCCATCACAAGGTAATAAAATGACCAAGACACCTAGCTCACAAGGTCTCAAAGGATAGCTCAGATCAAGAGAAATATAATAATTATTTTTTCAGTAACCTAACTCAATCTCAAAGGGGTAACTTGTTAGTTTTCACTCATAACAACTATTTTTTAACCCTTATTCACTTTTTTTTTTATGTTCTTATATGTAGAATTTCGTAGCACTAAAATAAGTAAAATGAGATGATGTGATCCGAGTTTCTCCAGTAACCAAAATATAATTGAGAAATCACCTTAAAAATACAAGTACTAATCCAGTTCTATGAATCATGACTATTTTTAGATGTATCAATTATCAATATCAAGCATAGTGTGAAAGAGATCCTAAGACTATGTACATATGTACAACTCTCCCCCAGACTTGGATATTTTATTATCCTAATGAAATCAAGAATATGGTGGTGGAGGATATATTGATATGGCAAATGGGGATTCTTAGGTGATAGAAGACGTGGTGGTCTATAAGGGAATGAAGGTGCTCTTGGCAAATTGCCAATATGCTCATGATATTCATAGAGCGTGGCAACCTGTCGTCTCATGATATCCATAGAACATCTAAAGTCTTCCATTCTCCTTTACTCATTGTAATAATCCGTTACAAATTCTGAGACCTGCCCGTGGAAACTCCTCGTTCTCCCAAAATGGTCTTGTACTTCTTGAAATTGATCTTCGATCAAAGCATAATATCTCTCCAACATGTGTTGGGTGGCATTATGCTCCTCATGAAGAGTGTCCATAGAAGCACGGAAGTCAGAAAAATCAAATCTGGAGTGACTCGTATCACCGTAAGTGAATGAGTGTCTAGCGAGTTCGGTATCGAGTTCAGCTCCATGAGAAGAGGAAGCAAGGGGGTCCTCGGAGATAGAGGCAACGCGAATAGGGGTTTCTAATTGAAGTGCGATTGGGATTAGGAAGAGGGAGAGGAAACCCGTCTTTCCTAAGGAAACTGTATTCGTTATTTTCCCGACGAATCATTCTTATCGCTAGACAAGTGTCTAAGTCAATCTTGGTGTCGTCACGTAAAGCCTCTAACCCATATAACTCGTAACCCAAATTGACGGCGATGTGTGTGATAAATCCCTCAAATACAATAGTCCTCGTAGACGTTCTAGACGTCTTTGCTAAGGTTTGGAGAAAATAGTAGCCTAAATCAAAGTAGACTTCATTTAACAACATCACCCAAAAACACTAAAGTTCAAGCTTCCTCATTACATCGTCACTCTCGGCCTAACCGAAGATGGTCTTACTCATAACACGGTATAGATAACGAAGAATAGGGTTTTGTAGTAAAGAATCCTTAGAGTGTGATGGGTCACATGCATCATCAGTTAAAGTGATCTCCGTCCAAAATTCTTCGCTCTTAAATGAAGAATGAAAATCGTGACTACTTTCATTTGGAAAACCAAAGCAATTATTAAAATCAATTAGAGACCATTCAAAATTTTAATTTAGAAGGTGAAAAGAAATTTTCCCTTCATCATTAGAAAGGTGGATCTCTATTGAACTTAGGAATTCTAGAGTTAGTCTAGGGTAGGTTGGATAATTCAAACTCATAAATGATGTCCAACCCATGTTATCATTCATCCATTCAACATCCTCCCTAATCCCTAAATCTTCCAAGTATAATTGTCAGGATAACGAGTGTAAATTAATTTACAGCCAACAAGATTATCATATCTAGACTTTTGTTCTTGATTAAGAAAAATAATGTCATTTTCATTGTCATTACCTTCGTCGCGTGTTTGTCTCTTCCCTTTGCACTTGTCAATCGCCTTGCCCTTTCCTTTACTGGAATCATCATCTTTACTAGATCCACCACCCTTTCATAGTTTCTTCAAAATTTTGGACATGGTTGAAAGTATAGATGGGTAGAAGAGTTCTTGGTTGTGGAGGAGAGGAGAAAAGAAGAGAAGAGAAGTCTAGATCTCGAATCTTGAATAGAAGAAGGAGAGAGATCTAGATCTCAGATCTAGAAGAAAAGAAGGAGAGAGATCTTGCACTTGGGGTCGGGTGTAAGCTTGGATCTAACTCTTGGATCGGTAGATCTAGCTCAAAAGAAGAGAAGAGGATGTTTTTGAGAGAGAGAAAATTTTGATTTTCTTTGGAGATGTGAACTTAGGAGGTAGAGAAGAGGAAGGAAGAAGAAAAGGTGGGGGAGAAGAGGGGGCATGACCGTGTGATTGAGGGCACACGGTTGTGTCGCTCAGCTTAAAAAGGAACACAGGGCTGCCACATGGCCGTGTTTAAAAACACGGCCTGAGGTTGAGTTTATTTTGCTCCCTTGGCACTACCATGTGGAAAGAACAATCGTGTTTTAAGTCCTGCTGAGAAGGGGCACGGTCGTGCCTGGGGACATGACCTACTCTTGAGAAGTCTCTTCCTTGGAAGAACGGTCGTGCTTTTTGGGCATGACCTAGGCCTGAATTATTACAGTAGGGTAGCATGACTGTTTTTTCTAGCACGACTTGAGCTTGAGAAGATTCTGGATGTGTGGCAAGGTTGTGCCTCAGGGGCATGGTCAACCTTTGACTCCTGTTGGGGGGCGAGGGGGGGGCATGGCCATGTTTTTATAAACACATTCGTGTGGGGAAAAATACCTCCCGATCTTGCTTTTTATTTTGAGGCCCTTCCTTTATGTTTTTCAGCTTGTTCTCCCTCCATGCCCATGGAAATTCCATGGCCAGCTCATGTGGGCCTTAAAACCTATAAAAGAAAAGAAAAATATTAACAAAGATGAAAAAAACAAAAATTATAGCTAAAGTAAACTCTTGGGTTGCCTCCCAAGAAGCGTTTGTTTAAGGTCACTAGCTTGACCCCTGGATTGGCTCTTCTGGGGGATGGTGTTCAGACAAATAAAGTCTTTTATCTTCCTCAATTTGCATTCCCAAGAAATATCTCTTCAACCGCTGCCCATTTACCTTGCAAGATCCTGATTTCTTGCTCCAAATATCAACCTCTCCATAAGGGTATACCTTTTTGATTCTATATGGTCTTGCCCATCGTGATTTTAACTTACCAGGGAAAAAGTCTCAATCTAAAATTGAACAGCAAGATAATATCCCCTTCTTGGAAATCTTGCCGTATAATGTGTCTATCATGTCACTTCTTGGTTCTTTCCTTTTAAGATTTAGCTTGCTCATAGGCGTCCATTCTTTGTTTATCCAGATCATTAATTTGCAGTTTTCTTTTCTCTCCTGCCGACTTCAAATCAAAGTTGAGTTTTTGTATTGCCCAATATGCTTTATGTTGCAACTCCACTGGAAGGTGGCAGGGTTTCCCATAGACTAACCCAAATGGTATCATTCCAATTGGAGTCTTATAAGAGGTTCGATAGGCCTATAAAACATCATCTAATTTTAGAGACTAATCTTTTCTAGTAGTAGATACCGTCTTCTCCAGTATATTTTTGATCTCTTTGTTTGAAATTTCTACTTGCCCACTTGTCTGCGGATGGCATAGCGTTGCAATCTTGTGGTTCACCCCATATTTCTTAAGTAAGATTTCAAACTATTTTTCAATGAAATGAGATCCTCCGTAAATTATAACTACTCAAGGCACCCCAAATCGGGGGAAGATTATCTTTTTAAACATCTTGATAACTGTCCTAGCATCACTGGTAGGGGAAGCTATTGCTTCCACTCATTTAGACATATAGTCTACTGCAACTAGGATGTAGTTATTTCCATATGAAGAAAAAAATGGTCACATGAAGTTTATTCCCCATACATCAAATAGCTCAACTTCAAGAATATAGTTCAAAGACATCTCATGTTGTTTAGTGATATTTCATGTTTTCTGATAGCGATCACAAGATAGAACGTATTCTTGGGTATCTTTAAACAAATGAGGCCAAAAATATCCATCTTGTAGAATTTTGATTGTCGTTTTTAAAGCTCCAAAATGTCCATCATAAGTTGAGGAATGACACTAATATAAAATTTCCTTTGTATCTTCCTTGGGCACACATCTTCGGTAGATTGCATTGCTATATTTCTTGTAGAGGAGGGGTTCATCCCATATATAGTTCTTGACATCAGCAAAGATTTCTTTTTCTACTGGGTGGTAAGATTTAATGGAAGTATCCCACTAATAAGATAGTTTGCAATATCAGCATACCATGACACATTAATGCTGGAGAGGGATAAGAGATGCTTATATGGAAAATAGTTGTTAATGGGTAAATCATCCCAAACTTTTCTTTTTCCATCTTGATATATCCTAGATAGATGGTCTGCTACCATATTTTTTGCACCTTTCTTGTCTCTAATCTCTAAATCAAATTCTTGAAGGAGATGTATCCATTTGATGAGTCATGGTTTAGCGTCTTTCTTGCTAAGCAGGTACCGTATGGCTGCATGATCCGTATAAACTATCACTTTTGACTCTACCAAATATGATCTAAATTTATCGAATGCAAAGACGACTGCTAATAATTCTTTTTCAGTAGTAGCATAGTTTATCTGGGTATCATCTAGAGTCTTGCTAACATAGTGGATAATATGTAATTTTTTATCTTTTCTCTGCCCCAATACTGCTCCTAATCGAAGTCACTAGCATCACACATGATCTCAAAGGGAAGTCCCTAATCTAGTGCCTAGATTATGGGAGCGATTTTGAGTGCACTTTTGATCTTACTAAAGGCTTCTAGAAGTCACTAGCATCACACATGATCTCAAAGAGAAGTCCCTAATCTAGTGCCTAGATTATGGGAGCGATTTTGAGTGCACTTTTGATCTTACTAAAGGCTTCTAAGAAATCATTGTCAAAATAGAATTTTGCATCTTTTAGCAGTAAGTTAGTTAGTGGTTTAGAAATTTTGGAGAAGTCTTTTATAAATCGTCGATAAAACTCTACATAACCTAAAAAACTTCTTGTACCCTTCACATTGATTGGTGAGGGAAGTTTCTCAATTGCTTCTACTTTTGCCTTGTCAACTTCAATCCCTCATTCAGAAATTTTGTGTCCCAGAACAATACCTTCGTTGACCATAAAGTGACATTTTTCCCAATTTAGGACCAAATTTACCTCTTCGCATCTTCATAGGACTCTAGAAAGATCTAATAGGCATGTATCGAAGTTGGTCCCATATACTAAAAAATCATCCGTAAAGACTTCCATTATGTCTTCTTCTATCAAGAGAAGATGACCATCATACATCTCTGAAAGGTAGCATGAGCATTACATAAACCAAAGGATATTCGTCTATAAGCGAAAGTTTCATATGGGCATGTGAAAGTAGTCTTCTCCTGGTCTTGAGGGTGTATATGAATTTGATAGAACCCAGAATACCCATCCAAGTAACAGAAATATGAGTTCTTGGTCAATCTTTCAAGCATTTGATCGATGAAGGGAAGAGGAAAATGATCCTTTCTAGTCTCTTTGTTCAACTTTTGATAATCAATGCACATTATCTATCTGGTGACTGTTCTAATTGGGACTGAGCATTTATGGTCATCTTGAATCATAATTCTATGCATGCAAAGCGCAGGGCTAATTCATTTGATGTCATCAATAGTATATCCAATTACCTTCCTATGCAAACTCAGTTCTCTGATCAATTTTCTTGTCTCTACTTCATTTAGGTTTGCATTAACAATCACTGGAAATGTAGAATTCAATCCAAGAAAATCATATCTAAGATTAGATTCTAGAGGCTTGAGTTCTACTTGAGGTGGCCTAATTTCGGGCAAAGCTGAGGTATGTTTCAATTCCCTTATCTGCTCATATTCTAGAGTTACGCCATAAACTTCATCTAAACTTTGATCAATTTCTTCAAACTCATCATTTTGAAACCTAGTTTTGCCATAAATTAAGTTTGCCTCTTGAGGTCTTCTAGAGCATGTTGGAGCACTTTTTTAAGAACATCTCCTTCTTTCAATAAAGCTCCTTCGCAATTACTATCAAAATTTGTCTCAGTTAAGGCAGTTGATCCATTTATCATTTGGTTCAGGGACTTGTCATACCAAGATGGCAAGTTCTCCACTATGTCATCCAGTTGTTCAAAGTTTATATATGACTCCTTATTTTGCACCTCGGGGATTTTTAGTGAGGGAGTCATCAAATTTCTCCTGACCAGTCGTTGATGTTCGTTACCACCCTGTCAATCATATTATATGCTTCCCTCAGACTTCTGTTCATAAGAGAGCCTCCTATAGCTAAATCCAACTAAGTCTTATTCAGGGGTGACAACCCAATATAGAATATGTAGATGATCATGTTAGTACAAGCCCTAGAGCCAATTATGTGATGATTGACTAAGAACTTTTTGTATCATATTCTATTATTAAAAAAGGCATGGTTTTTGGTTATTATACTTACTTTATATTAGTGTCAAATAATTAAGTATAATAATGTCCTTGGGTAGCTAGTTCTAATCTATATCATATCGATTGTTTGAATCGATAGTGAGATGATAT
>JBBUKS010377730.1:0-19338 GCA_038050645.1 Hedychium gardnerianum
TCATTTTTCTTTTAAATATCATTTTTATTCAAATATTATTATATTAATTTTAATCTAAACTACTATAATATATAATATCTTGTTTAAATAATTAATTTGAGTTAAATTATTTTTTAACCAAATTTAAATAATTTTTATAAATATAAAATGATTTATTATTATTATTATTTTTATAGTTAATGAATTTTAGAATTTAATCGTTCCTGATTAAGGAATGAATCCTGAATTCATCCATAGTTTATCCTTGATTTATAAATATTAATTATAATAATTTTAGAAAATTCTACGATGAATTTTGAATTTATCGCAAATTCTACAATGAATAACAAATTTGACGAAAATTCTATGATGAATTAAATATTCGTCGCAGAATCCGCGATAGATTAAATATTCGTCGTAGAATTTGTGACGAATTCAAAATTCGTCTCAGAATCTGCGATGAATATTGAATTTCGTCATGAAACTATAACAATTATTGCGATGAAAACAAATTTGTTACTAATTTGCGACGAATTTAATTCGTTGTTAATTTATGATAAATTATATTTTTATCATAAATATTATTATAATTTTGAGATAAAAAAATTATCATAAAATTTTGTCCCTAAATTACTTTTTTTTTACTGATACCAAAAAAAGAATATTTTTCAAAGCATGGGCACTCTTTTAATATTCTTTAAATGGAGTCGATTTTTTTGATGATAATAAAAATAAACAGGGTTTTTATTTTAATTTTTTCATAAAAATAAATAAATTATATTCACTCTCTATACCGTCGTTTATCTCAAAGTATAATTATAGCAGTGCAAACGAATAATATAAAAATATTAATATTTAAATTTAAAATTGAAAAATATGTGATATTTAAATTTGATTTGAAGTTGAAATATAAATAATTTTGACTCAAATTTAATTTAAAAAAAATTCAAGCTTAAGTTCTATTTGAATTATTGATTAGAGCATAATTAAATTATAATTCAAAATAATTTAAATTAGACTTTGGTTTGAATTATTTGAATTTTAATTTGAATATATTTAAATTAAAATTATATAAAAATAATCAAAACTCGATTCGAGTTCAGTTCTCGAGTAATTATTGAATAAATGAATAAAATATTATTAATTTGAATTCGACTAAAATATATATATATATATATATATATATATTTTGAAGTCAGCTCAAAAAACTCGGCTCCATTCATTTGCACCTAGGCTCAAAGAAAACAAAAAGACTGTACCTTCTTACAGCCTTTAACAAAGTCCAACTCAAACGAAATAAGCCAAACCAATTTCTATATTATTTAAATTTATTTTATTTGATACGGTAATTGAATAAAATTAGATCGAATCTAAAATGATTCAATTGAGACAAAAATGAGCTTGGTTCCATGAGACTTATTGTACTTAATTTGTCGAGATTGGATACCTAGTCACAAGTTCAACCTCGCCCTTATTGTGACAAAAGGTGAAACGCTCGCCTCCAGCGCCCCCCGTCAATTCGTTCCAGGACCAATACGGAGGAAGTAAATCACGGGGGCTAGTCTAGCTAGCCCGAACAGTGATTAGTACATAAGGAAGGGCAAAAACCTGACTACTAGAATTGATCTTGGTACTCGATTAGAATCCTTCCCTTAACTCTAATGTTCATTTAAAAATTTATGAACCTAAGAGAAATTACCTCCTTGAGATCAAGTAATGGTCATTCTTCTGTTGAATAGTATCTCATTATTTGATGGACTTACATGTTATTTTGTAACACATGGATTTATGTTATTACGGAACAAACCCATTAAGTGATCTAATTAAGGTTAATTACAAGTTTGTGTTATTTGATGTGGATTTGCATGTGTAAAATTCGTTAACCTATTTCATTATTAATGATTGTCTGATAACAAAATTGAATCCATTGTAATATATAGGATGTGGTCCCCATAGAATTAGATAATTTGAGATCTTCTTGTTATCCATTAGTGAGGAGAATACGGTATCATCGCCCAAATCCTTACGGAAGATCCATGCCTATTGCTTCTTCGCAGGATCACCAGATTACGAGAATGACACATAGACGATAACAATTCTGTTGCATTCAAGTTCATCATCTTAAATTTATGCAATTTGATTTCATTGTGTTATCAATGATACTAGATTTTGCATGTTTTCAATTTTTGAGTTCATACGGTTTAGAATTCGTGATTCACGAAAACAATCCATCACATTATTCATGAAATATTTCGACCTCCCTCTTAACTTCATTTTCTCCCCTATATTACACCAACAATAACTCTAACAAATCCATAAAAGAGTTGAAAGGCACCCTTTCCTAAGTATTAGTAATAAAATCAAGTGATACAAAAAAAAATGATTATGCTCACTTCAAATGTTCCTCTACTGTTCACCCCAAAATCTTATGGAATGAGGTAAATCATGATACTAAATAACATCCTAAGTAGGAGGAACTAATTCCCTTAGGAAATGAATCCTAGAGAATTTAAACCTCACTCCTATGATATAATTTTATCATCTAAATATCAACTCGATTACGTCCCTGGGACATTAGTAATAAAATCAAGTTCATAGGGATGATGGTAGATATTCTTAAATCAATTTTGAACTAAAACTAACCTACTATAGTGTTTCAACAATGTGCTAGTCGACTAAAAACCTAATCACTCGACTCATTCCAACCTCGTTGACTAATCTACCTGATGTAGTCAACTGAAATTTGAAAGTCATATCAGCTAAGATTTCAAAAAAAAATTAAAAAATTACAAATATCTAAAAGTTATGAAACTCTATAAACACACTTCTTATACCATAATCGATCATATAAAAAAAAAAAATTCAAAATTGACAAAATGTTGAAATTATAAAAAAAATTAATGTTTCACTTCCAACATTGTATCATCCAAATGCTTTATTCCAAACTATTTCGCTAGAGTTTTCCAAAATATTACAAAGTTTTTCTTATGATTGATCATTTTCATGATTCATTTATTTGATATTGTTTTGGTTCAAAGTGATGCTTCATAATTAACATCTTAAACCAAAATCATCTACCTATCAACTCACATGGATTCTCTGTTTTAATACATAAATCAAGTTCTCCTAAATTCTCTGTAAGATGGGGAAAAGGTATAGTCTTATTTTAGGAGGTCATACAATTCTAACATGACTATCATAGTTCACAAAGCACATACTAAGCTCTCTTCGAAGAGTACTAAATTTTTCTTCGGAAAGAGACTTATTGAAGATGTCAACAAGGTTAGATTTGAATTCCATGTAGTCAAGTATTATGTCTCCCTTTACCACATGATCTTAATGTGTTTTCGTCTTAGAACGGTGTGTATGATTGTAAAAGCACTAGAGGAGGGAAGGGTGAATAACATGTGTTATTTGTTTTTACATTTTTCAAAAACTTGTTTAAGAGATAGCAATGGAAATAGAAACAAACAAAGCATAGAGACATTTTGTTTTTATTTAGTTCATAGCCTACGGCTGCTTGTCTAAAGCCTGCGGTCTTCAACTGCTTCCGATGGACAATTCATTAATAGTCGCTTCCGCTAACGCAGATGGTTCATGTAGAAGTGTTGCTACAAATGAGCCTGAGATCGATTCTCAATGGGTGCGGAATGCCTTGCTGGTTGCCTTACCCCCCTTGCATGCACTACTATTGCTAGGCAAAGCCCCCCGTGATTTACCCCTTCCAGAAAATGTAGGGCTGTCAATGTGACGATTTTATTTTTTGCCACAGACTAATAGTCTCTTTCTCACAATGAGAAAGAGACTTGTCTTTTACAAAAGTCAAGTAACGATAACATATTTACCGTTCCTTTTTAAAATCAAGTACAAAAGACAATAAAAACAAACAATATTATATAGACAAATTGAAATCTGGAGTAGAGCGCAGTTGTCGGAGCGGCATCCCGATGTAGCATTGGCATTTTCAGAGCGAGACCAGAGTAGGGGCACTTGGAAGTTGATGATCAGAAGTGTGTTTAAGCCTCTGTTCGCAGGGTTTTTTATAGTGACCCTCTGGGCGCCTAGACCAGCCTCAAGCGCCCCCAGCTTGGCCTCATCTGATTTGATTGTATCACTGTTTATCCATCTATGTGCGCATGGACCCCATCCGGGCACTTGGACTACTGACGTGGCGCGTTCTGGATGAAGTTCTATCCTCCTCAGCTTATCCCTTCTTGGGCGCCTGAACCAGTCATGGGCGCTTGGATGCCGATATGTCATCCCACGTCGCAGACCAACCAGGCTCTGCTACGTCATCTGCACACATGGTTGGATCTAACCTCCAGAGAGCCTAGACCCTGTCCGGACGCTTGGAACTCCGGTCGCCTAGAACTAGTCTGATCGCCTGGAACCAGTCTGGTCACCTAGAGTCAATTGACTCCGACCAACTTTATGATTTCAGGTCCTTGCACCATAGAGAGTACAATAATAATATAATTAAGTTGGACAATATTACAACTGTCCGATCTCAACTCAAAATTTTTAGTGAAATCCTTAATTGAATTGACACTTATTGTTCTCTTAAAGGGAATTCATCATTACCTGTTCTTCTTTTCAGAAGAACCTCTCTTCTCAGGAGAATTTACTTATGTCGAATATATGATCCTCCAAGCCTATTTAGACTTTTGATCAGCATCTGATCCTTGACCCCCAGGTCTTCCTTCGATGTCCGGTCCTCACTAACCCATCGACTTGCTAGACATCTAGTCCGCTTACTCATATCTAGTCTTTCCGCCTAGTATTCTCGATCTGCCAAGACTTCCACTTTACCTAGTATACAGTCCAGCTGACCTAGTAGGACTTACACTTGCCTAGACTCACTAGGACTTACACTTGCCTAGACTCACTAGGACTTTCACTTGCCTAGTTTTACTAGGACTTTTTGGTTGAGCTACCTGCATATTTGATCAACCTTTGTTAGATCACAATTAATCCTAATTTTGAATCTCAAAAACAGGTTCGATTATCTGATACTTCCTGCACCAACATAATGCATCGGATTCTTAATCAAATTGATAATGCTCACATTGTCACACAATACTTGGGCATTCTTATAGTTGAGCCTACATAATCCTCAAGTGTCTTAATCATTCTTATAGTAGAAAATATAGCAACACCTCTTTTCTAAACACCCAAGAATCGACACCTTCAAATCTTAACGAAGCCCTCTTTATATCACTGCTCATCGGGCTAATTTTCGCCAGTCAATCGATTGGCCTTACCCCAATCGATTGTCACATAGGATTCGACCGTTCAAACCTGCCTAACGACTCTTTTTCTGCTTTCCCAATCAATTGGTGAGTCATACCAATCGATTGGTTAGTCTCTAATCAATTTCCCAATCGATTCAGAGACCTATTTACTTGAGAAACAGGCTAAATCGATCTCCCTAATCGATTCACAAACTTTCTGTTCACTCGACAAATAGCTCTCAATCGATTGCCTTAATCGAGTGGAATTGCCCCAATCTATTAGTCAATTGATTCTAGCACTCACTGTTCTCTCACAATAACAGCTTCCTAATTGATTGGTTTGGGCTGAATCGATTGCGCAATCGATTCAACCACCTACTGTGCTCTCGCAATGTTTTTTCTCTCGATCGACTAGGAAGTTCTCCAATCAATTGACATCATACTTAATCGATTGCCTAATTGATTGCTTCAACCTTAATCGATTTCCCTAATTAATTACCCAACCCTAACTCACTTGATCTGAGTCTAGGGTTCCTTTGTCCAACATCCGGTCACCCTTGATTTGTCAGGACTTCTTCACCAAGTGTCTAGTCAACCTTTAACCCACTTAGACTTTACCTTGCCTAGCCCCGCTAGGACTTTTATTGCCTAGTCTCACTAGAATTTTCTCACTCATGCCAAGTGTTTAACTCTCAACTGACCCACTTTGGAGTTAACCTAGTTCCCAACTAGGTTTGTCTAGTACAAAATTGACAAACCAATAATAAAATCGATTCAATTCAATTCACACATATGCATAGAACAAATACACAGATTACATAAGCAAATAAGAAAAATAAATTTTATTTATTTGAGGAGTTCCAATTGACTGACACATTAGACCGGTCGATTTGGAAATCAGATCCTGAGCTTGGTCTATTGTCCTCGTTAGAACTAATCTAATTGGACAAGAATGTCTAGTCTATGTTGTTCTTAAGCCCATTTAATTAATTTTTTGACCCATTAGTCAATTTGGCCCATTTGATCAAATCTGGCCCATTTGATCAAATTCGACCCAATTGTGATTAGCCTATATCCATTTAAGCAAACCAGTCTCAATTAGATTCAATCCGGTATGATTGAACAAATTGGTCAGATTAAACAAATCATTTTGAATCAAACTAGTTCTAGTTTGGACTAACTGGTCTGGTTAAACCAACTAATAGTTTGAGTCAGATCGGGGTTTGATTGGACCAAACTGGTCTCGTTAAACCAATCCGATTGGTCTGATCTAGGTCAAAAATTAGTTTGATTCAGTGAACCAGACTCAATTATGGTAAAAACTAGTCTGGTTCAGTGAATCAGACCCGTTTCTATTTTTCTTTATTTATTGATTTAATAAAATCAAACTCTTTCTCAAAACCACGTTTTTTTTTTGTTTTTGATTTATAAAAATCAAAAAATTTCTCAAACCACGATCTTTCTCCCACTTGCAAGTTTTTCTCTCTCTCCCATTTTCTTCACTGCACACCCCCCACGCAGCACGCCACCTCAACCACGACAAACGCATGATCGCCGACAATAGCGACCAAACGCCAGCCTACCGGGGCAGTCGCAGGCCCTTTCTGGCGCCGGACACCGGTCGCCAGTGGCTTGATGTTGGTCACCGGTGCTTGTGACACTCAGAGACCGCGAGAGACGACCTTGAGCGCGTCACCGGCCACGGGCATGTCGCCGACCACCCGTGATACAGTCATTGGCCCCGGAACACCGTTGCCTCAACCGTGATGAACGCGTGATCGCCGACCACAACGGCCAAACACCGGCCTATCGGGGCAGTCGCGGGCCCTTTCCGGCGTCGGACGCCGATCGCCGATGGCCCGATGTTGGTCACCGACGCGCAGAGACCGCGAGAGACTGCCTTGAGCGCGTCACCGGCCATGAGCGCGTCGCCGACCACCCATGATACAGTCGTCGGCCCCGGAACACCGTCGCCAACGTCTACCAATGAGGCAAAGCTCGGCTTTGGTGGAAATCGCGATGCTGTCTCAATTCCAGCCCGACGCTTTATGCTAATTTGCAGCGGCGCTTTCGCCGATGAGCGACACGGTTGCTGACTCGTGACTGTGTCACTGGCCCTCCTTGGCTCTTCCGTCGGCATCCCTCTGTTGTGATGTTGTCGATTGTCGGCGTTCCTCTGTCGTGACACAGTCGCCGGCCAAGGGAGCACAGGGACGTACCGGCCAGGGTTTGCTAGGACGCCGTGGTCCAGTCACCTCCGTGGCTTGGCACCGTCGCAGCCAACATACAGCGAGAAATCGCGACTATGATATAATTTATAATGTTCTAATACCATTGTCGAAATTATAAAAGACTTTTGTACAAAACAAAATCATACCTTGTTGAGGAGGAAGATTCGGAGAGGAGAGACTACTTGTGTCGGCGTGAAGATTACAACAAACCTCCTTGACAGATCCACGAACAAAATTCCTCCGTAATGAATGTTCCTCTATTTTGCTTCGACCATCCTCTAAACGAATGACTTAGACATATATATATAATGGGAATCTACTAGGGATAAATAGATAATTTCTCTCAAATAAAATGTGGGCAGCGTAGGAAACATGGGCAGCCAACAATCCTCATTACCAACCGACAATGCAGTATAATGTTGCTTTGACTACTTTAACTTAGGGAGATCTAGCAAATTGGCAGCCTCCACTATTATTCTTCATATTCAATTTGCAACTCGCATGGTAGAAATCAGAGTAACTAACTAAGTTGAGTGCATTGGTCCCTAAATATGAAAGACCTACATTAAGAGTAGGTTTGATATACCTCAGGATCCCTTTAATGATAATCAAATCAGACTCTTTAATATATAATTGATACCTAACACACATGTCAACCACAAATAAAATATCGAGTTTACTAGTAGTTAGGTATTGTGATCCCATTTTAATAATTGTTGCCATTAGAGTTGACATATCCTTGTCACTTTCCAAGCTAAACTTCTTAATAAATTTCTTGGTATTTGATGGATATGAATTTAAAGTCCTAAAAACAAATTAGTTCTTCTATCAAACTCTTCTCAAATTCACTCTTCATAAGAAAAAAATTTATTGAGAAAATCTTTATTCATTGACCCAAGAATGATATCATCCATATACATTTAGACAATAAATATATCATTTCCACTAACTTAACGAAGGAGGTGAGATTTATTTATGCTCTATTAAAGTCTTTAAAAATAAAAAAGTTAAGAGCCTTTCATATCAAACACAGAGTGTTTATTTCAAACCATACCAAAATTTCTTAAGTTTGTTTGTGATACGATAAAATTTGTATGCATGTGATCCAATACTCCTTGAATGTATGTAACCTCCATATGTTAATAAGGTAATATCATGCTCAAAGTTAACACATATTCAGAGAGCGTCGCTCTTGTCTCGATGTAACCTCTCTAATGCTTAAGCAAGATTTTGAAAGATAGAAATATTGAAAAATAGTGGAATAGAGAAGATGAGCTTGTGGAATGAGCGTATCCCGTCCTTTGATTATCATCCTTTTTTATAGTGCTTACCACATAACGGCGTGCATTATGATATTAATATTCACCTACTGTAACAGTCGTCGATCACCATTATTATTAAGACCAAAAGAATTTATATATCTCTACAATGATATTATATTATCCATTTTGGGCCTAAATCCTCATGGATTTATTTTTGGGTTCTATCCAAAAGGTCTCATTCCAATAAAAATATCTTCCTCTAAGACTTTTCACCACCTAGTGTTCACTCCCTTAGGATTTTCACCAAGCATCTGGTCACTCTTTGACCTGCTTGGACTTTCATCATCTAAGATTCATTCCCCCAGAATTTTTGCTAAGCATCTGGTCACTCTTGATCTGCTTAGACTTTTACCACCTAGGGTTCACTCTCCTACTACATGGATATGACTCTGATACTAATTGTTAGGGAAAAAAATCTCCATAATGATATGATATTGTCCATTTTGGGCTTAAGTCCTCAAAGATTTATTTTTGGATTCTACCCAAAAGGCCTTATTACCAATGGAGATATCTTCCTCTTATAAGTCCATGATTTTTTTCATATATTATCAATATGAGACTTTAATTGTATCCCAACAATTATTACTCGTCCATTTAATAACGACCTTGTGATCTCCTCTTTTGGTAATGCTTCATTATTAATGAATATTAACGTTCATCATCATTGGCTGCTCTTATTTCACCTGACCCAATGACGGAGCCAGAAGGGCTGACCTACTCGGGCTGATCTTGGGCTAACCTTCCCCGACTGATAGAAAATTAAAGCCCTCGGCCTGCCATCTATATGATCAAGTTTGTTTTCTTCCTCTATCTCTCACATTCTTCATTTTCCCTCCTTTTCAAGGTCGTGGGGGCCTGGGCTAAAGCCCAGGTAGATCAATACTTGGCTTCGCTCGTGACCTGGCCTCCTTCCGAAACTTCGCAACTCATTTCCCAATCCCCCATTTCTGATGTTGTGCATCATTCGACTCCGAGCCGAATTCCCGAGCACTAGAATTTGAAGTCGAGTATTATTTGGCTTCGGACCTGCTTTCCGAGCACTAGATTTTAAGGCCGAGCACTATACTGCTTCCACTAACTTAACGAAGAAGGTGAGATTTACTTGTGCTCTATTAAATTCTTTAAACTGAGAAAGTTAAGAGTCTTTCATATCAAACACAGAGTGCTTATTTCAAACTATACCAAACTTTCTTAAGTTTGTTTGTGATACAATGAAATTTGGATGCATGTGACCAAATACTCCTTGGATGTCTGTAACCTCCATATGTTAATAAGATAATATCATGCTCAAAGTTAACACACATTTAAAGGGCGTCGGTCTTGTCTCGGTATGATCCCTCTGATGCTTAAGCAAGACTTTGAAAGAGAGAAATATTGAAAAATAATGTAATAGAGAAAATGAGCTTGTGGAATGAGCATACTCCTTCCTTTGATTATCACCCATTTTTATAGTGCTTACCACGTAACGGCGTACATTATGACATTAATATTCACCTATTGTAACGGTCGTGGATCACCATTATTATTAGGATCAAAAGAATTCATATATCTCCACAATGATATTATATTACCCACTTTGGGCTTAAGCTCTTATGGATTTATTTTTGGGCTCTACCTAAAAGGCTTTATACTAATAAAGATATCTTCCTCTAAAATTTTCACTAAGCATCTGGTCACTCTTGATCTGCTTGGACTTTCACCACCTAGGGTTAACTCTCCCACTACATGGACATGACTCTGATATCAATTATTAGGACAAAAAAAAAATTCACATATCTCCATAATTGTATGATATTATCTATTTTGGGCCTAAGTCCTCATAGATTTATTTTTGGATTCTACTTAAAAGGCTTTATACCAATAGAGATATCTTCCTCTTATAAGTCCATAATCTTTTTCATATATTATCAATGTGGGACTTTGATTGTATCCCAATAATTATTACTTGTCCGTTTAATAACAGCCTTATGATCTCCTCTCTTGGTAATGTTTCATTATTAATGAGTATTAATATTTGTCATCATTGGCCGCTCTTATTTCACTTGACCCAATGACGGAGCCAGAAGGGCTGACCTACCCGAGCTGATCTCAGGCTAACCTACCCCAACTGATAGAAAATTAAAGCCCTTGGACTGCCATCTATATGATCAAGTTTTTTTTCTTCCTCTATCTCTCACATTCTTCATTTACCCTCCTTTCCAAGGTCTTGGGGCCTTGGGCTAAAGCCCGGGTAGATCAACACTTGGCTCCGCCCGTGACTTGGCCTCCTTCCGAAACTTTGCTCCTCTTTTCCCGAGCCCCCATTTTTGATGTTGTGCGTCATTCGGCTCTGAGCCGAGTTCCCGAGAACTAGACTTTGAAGCCGAGTACTATTTGTCTTCGGACCTGCTTCTCAAGCACTAGATTTTAACACCGAGCATTATATTGCTTCTACTAACTTAACGAAGAAGGTGAGATTTACTTATGCTCTATTAAAGTCTTTAAAAATGAGAAAGTTAAGACCCTTTCATATCAAACACAGAGTGATTATTTCAAACCATATCAAACTTTCTTAAGTTTGTTTGTGATACGATGAAATTTGGATGCATGTGATCGAATACTCCTTGGATGTCTATAACCTCCATATGTTAATAAGATAATATCATGCTCAAAGTTAACATACATTCAGAGGGCGTCGATCTTGCCTCGATGTGACCTCTCTAATGCTTAAGCAAGATTTTGAAAGAGAGAAATATTGAAAAACAATGGAATAGAGAAGATGAGCTTGTGGAATGAGCATATCCCGTCCTTTGATTATCATCTTTTTTTATAGTGCTTACCACGTAACGCCGTGTATTATGATATTAATATTCACCTACTGTAACGGTCGACGATCACCATTATTATTAAGACCAAAAGAATTTACATATCTCCACAATGATATTATATTGCCCACTTTGGGCTTAAGTTTTTATGGATTTATTTTTGGGCTCTACCCAAAATGTATCATATCAATAGAGATATCTTCCTGTAAGACATTTCACCACCTAGGGTTCACTCCCCTAGGATTTTCGCCAAGCATCTGGTCACTCTTTGACTTGCTTGGCCTTTCACCACCTAAGATTCACTCCTCCAGAATTTTCCTTAAGCATCCGATCACTCTTGATCTGCTTAGACTTTCACCACCTAGAGTTCACTCTCCCACTACATGGACATGACTCTGGTACCAATTGTTAGGACAAAAAAAAATTGCATATCTCCATAATGGTATAATATTATCCACTTTGGGCCTAAATCCTCATAGATTTATTTTTGGGCTCTATCCAAAAGACCTTATACCAATGGAGATATCTTCCTCTTTAAGTCCATGATCTTTTCTATATATTATTAATGTGGGACTTTGATTGTATACTCGTCCGTTTAATAACGACCTTGCGATCTCCTCTCTTGGTAATGCTTCATTATTAATGAGTATTAATGCTCGTCATCATTGGCCGCTCTTATTTCACCTGACCTAATGACGGAGCCAGAAGGGCTGACCTACCCGGGTGGATCTTAGGCTAACCTACCCGGACTAATAGAAAATTAAAGCCCTGGCTGTCATCTATGTGATCAAGTTTTTTTTTCTTCCTCTATCTCTCACATTCTTCGTTTTCCCTTCCTTTTCAAGGTCGTGGGGCCCCATGACTAAAGCCCGGGTAGATCAACACTTGGCTCCGCGCGTGACATGGCCTCCTTCTGAAACTTCGCTCCTCTTTTCCCGAGCCCTCATTTCTGATGTTGTACGTCATTCGGCTCCGAACTGAATTCCCAAGCACTAGACTTTGAAGTCGAGTACTATTTGGCTCTAGACTTGCTTCCTGAGCACTAAGTTTTAAAGACGAGCATTATACTGCTTCGAACCTAATACCTGAGTACTAGGTTCTAAAGCCGAGCACATTATAGGGCTCTGAATCCGATTCCCGAGTGCCTCCTATTTTCGAACCCATTTACCAAATATGTTATGTTTTCCATACTTAACTCCTTCCTAGGCCCACATATCAAGTCTAATCTCTTCCTTTCTGGATCGACTCACGTCCCATAATCGTAGATCATTACAATGTATCAGTATGTATGGTTTGAAAATTTCAAAATCAAGTGCTTGCTCTAGGTAGAATTTTTTCTTTTAAATATTAATTTCACATTCATTTGAAATAGTTGAATTTCTTATGAGCAATATATATAAAAGTATTCGGATGGATTTGAAATAAGTTATGATGAATAAGTTAATATCAAATTTAAGATGATTAATTGGATTTCATATAAATTTTTCATCGATCATCGAAATAAATTAAAAAATGCTCGTGATAGACAACTCAAAAACTCAATATCCTATGATTATATATCTCATTTAAAAAAAAATCTTATAAATATATTATAATTAAAAATTGAATCATAAATATTTGAATAATAATTTAATATTTTTTTATTATACTATAGCCTAGGGGCGCAAGTTATGAATAAAAGATTATATATTGCCAAGACCTAGCAAAAATATAATGTATATTAGTCATGTAAGTTATATACATAAATCGCACTTCAATTTATTTCCAGAATATCAAGGAATTTCATGTTTTGACTTCAGTATTCGGTATTAGGTATCGTATCGTGTCCGTAAGCTCGTTCCCTGTCTACGTAGCGCTTCCTTCCACAACTTAAGCAACGACCCTCATTTCATCTATCCTTTCACATTGACGCACAAATGTACCGCCCGTTCCCATACGACGTTAAACGGGCGCCAAAAGCCAAAGACTTTGAAGACCCACTCTTTCGTGGGAAATATGAAAGTGGGTCAGATTCTAAGGGGACGATAAAATGTATCCTTTTTCTAACCGAGACGCAAAGATCTCTTTTTTTCTCTCTTCGTAATATTTCTTTTATTCACTCCACTCGTCCTGATTCTTGCTCACTTGTTTTAACTGGGCCACACTCCAGGAATATTTCACTTTCTATTGGTTGTGACCGATACGAGGATCTTTCTGTCCAATGAGAATAACCAACTACGTACTTTGGTGTCGGAATCAACACACAGAATCATGAGTTGCTCCTCTCCTTTGACTGAGATTTTTATAAGTTAACCCGCCTTGCTGGTCGCCCTCATCCCCTTCCACACCACCGGCGACGGCGATCACCGACCGAATCATGGCCGTCGAAGCGATTCCTTCCTTGGCGGCGACTCCTCTTCCTCTCACCACGCGTGGAGGAGGCGGGACCGATTGGTCATCGCCGCTTACCCTCTTCCGCCACCGCCCTCCCTTCCCTGCGAGCCACCGCCTGACTGCCCTTTGCTCTTTCGACTCGCCTCCCGCGCCCGTCGCTGGATCCTCTCGGAGATGGTGTCGGAGGGGAAACGTCGCTGCCTCCGCGTCTTCGTCGGCGGAATCGGGCGGGGGAGAAGAGGCGGATGAGGAGGAGGTGGAGAGGGCGTTGGGAATGGACGGAAGCATCCCGGGGAGCTCGCAGGAGTTCGTGAAGAGAGTCTCGTCTCACGCGTACAACCTGCGCCGGAAGGTCATGCAGTCCCTCGATTCAATCGCCTACGATGGTATGTGGATCCCCAAATCTGTTCCTTCTCCTCCGCAATCAATTTTCCCCAAATCACGATGGATCAATGCCGTGCGGTCTTTTTTAGACCTTGAAATTTTAATTGATCCAGAATTTTCGTTTGTTTGTTTCTGCTAATTAGAACTTGGCATTGGTAGTAAGGCTGCTGGCTCATATACATTTATAAGTTAGTTGGATCTTCAAAAAAATTATTTATCGAAGAAAGAACTTATCATGCCAATTTTCTTTAGCATTTTCTCATGGATCTATGCGTATGCATCAACTCAGAGCAGTAATGAGTCTGTGTAAGGGCTTGACAATCAAAATTACATAAAAGCATTGCAGGTTGGAATTGGAGAAAGAGAGGAGCATAATTCTTAGTACATACATTCCTTTGAGCCCTTTTTTTGGTAGATCTGATCATATTGGTTTTCATTTTCTACCACCTTAGGAAAGCATCTTGTTTAAAATTTAATTTCTTATAGTGTTGGAGACCAACCCATGGAGAGAAGACACAAAACCAGTTTATGTGTTGACTCAAAGAGATAACCAATTATGGACCATGAAAACGCGGAGGAATCACAGGTTTCAATGAACTACATCTACCAAAGTTCGTTAAATTTTCTTTTTTCTCCTATTAATATCTTTTTCATGTCTTCAGTGAGGTAGAATCAGAACTTGGAATGCTATTTGCTAAAGGAGGAAGGCGTGGATCAGGATTTGATAGTAAAACTAAACAGAGTACTGGAACAAAATTTGAGATGCTTGTGGAAGATATCACAGAAGGAGTGCTTGTAAGCCTTGATAATTTTTTTGTTATTCAATAATAGTATTTCCTTACTTTACAATAACATTTCATTTATCATTACTCTAGTAGCTATGTCTCCTTTGTTGTTTTATGACCTTGAACTGATCCTCTCATTAACGAAGGATCACTTTTACTCGAGCTCTTGTTTCTATGCTAAATTATGTGCTTGTTTATTTTGAGAATTCTTCACAATGGCAGCACTATAGTCTTTATCAAAGATTAAAGTCCCATGTCATAAGTTGGCATTGGCAGAACTCATTGTTCCACATACGAAACTAGGTGTGCACTGAATTAACTAAAAAGTTGTTCCATGTTTGGTATAACAAAAGAAGTCATATAATATAATCATCTGATATTAATTGTGCAGTTTATTTCAGATTAATAACCATCATTAATATGATATGTAAAATGGTATCAGATTGATAAATAAGTTAGTATGATATGTAATTATGTTTCAAATAACTCTGGTAGTAGACTAACACACGAATAAAGAGTATAAATTGCAAGTTAGCTTACCAGCTCCAGTAAATCTGTTTGCTGTGACATTTCCACAGTTATCTATACACAATTAGAGTATAAATTGTAAGTTAGCTTAATTACCAGCTTCATTATGTATGTTTGCTATGACATTTCCGCAGTTTATCCCACAGCAGTTTGTGTCGAAAAATTGCAAAATCAAAATGAACCAAAGTTAAAATTTTCAAGAAAACTCCAATCCTACTGATAAAGCTCAACTCATGTGATATGAGTAGAAAAGATGTGCATCAGCATCAGCTATCAGTCTGAAAGCCCATTTTGTGTATTTTGTATCTTTGTTCTATTTGAGATTTTGGAGTTCTTTTATCAGCTATCAGTCTGAAAGCCCATTTCGTGTATTTTGTATCTTTGTTCTATTTGAGATTTTGGAGTTCTTTTATCTACGGATTTTGGCACTACACCTTGAAGCGCCAACTAGATAACTTTAGTCAGCTATTTTTTTGAGCCTTCCCTTCCCTTCTTTCTCAAACTGCTCTGCTGGCATTGTGATACGCATTTCAGCTTTAGGATGATATTAACTCTAAAGAAAATTTGCATTCCTGAATGAGTTAGCAAGTAATTGCATTGTGTTCATATTCTTTTTTTCATATTCTGGCGAGAGGTTTATGTTGAGAGTATCGAAATTCTAACGGTGGATATTAAAATCTTGTATATCTCAGATCTTTGAAGACGAGCAAGAGGCAGTGAAATACTGTGACATATTAGAGGGAGGAGGTCAAGGTTGTGAAGGCATTGCAGAAGTGGAGGCATCCTCTGTAAGAAACCATTCTCTAGTTCAGGAGTGAAACTCTACTTCATTTCCATTTTTTGGCTTTCCCATAAGCGGACATCTACTTCGGTTTTCAGGTTTTCGATATTTGTCGTACTGTGGGGGCCCTTGCTGTTCTTTTTCGGCGAGGGAGAACACCCCCTCTACCCAAAAGCCTTGAGCAACATCTAAGGGCTAAGAAGAGATCACTGGAGGATTAGGACTCCGAGACTTTGTGTTCAACTGAACAAATACAGAAGTTCATCTGATTCAAAGAAACATAACCGAAAAATAGGATGAAAACTTGATAGTAAAATCAAATGCAGAATTTGATCTATGATTGAACAAGAATATGGACTCATGGTGTGACTGTTTGACATACGATAGGAAAGCAAAGAAAGTTATAGATCTCAAGGTGCTGTTCCAGGTATTTGGACTTTCTTTCTATCTTCGTGTTGACAACCTGCAAAGTTCATTGTCGATTTCTGGATCGTGACCAACATGAGTGCTTATGCTCTTGGTAGAAAATGAATGTTAGAGACATTTATAGCTCTTGGAAGGTTTTCAGCATCTAGAAGCATTTCGATTGTATTGCAATCATTGAGGACGAGTCATCTCGGGTTAAACACGTGGAGCGGGCATGGTGATGTGAATTGCAGTCATATGTGCCGAGGTTGTTGACCCAGAAGGGGATCACTATCCACTAAAAAATAAAAAATAAAAATAGAAATAAATTTTTGCGATAAAATATTTTCGTCTCAAATTTGTAATAAATTTTACGATAAAAAAATTAAATTATCGTAAATTAATAATGAAATTTGTAACGAAATAATTTTGTCGTTAATTAGCAACAAATAAATATTCGTCGCATAATTTGTTGAAATTTGTTGTCGAATCTACGATGAATTATTTATTCGTCGCTGAATCTACGACGAATTTTAGGATTCGTTGCAGATTCTGCGACGAATCCAGTATTTGTCGCAGATTCGACGATGAATTCAGTTTCGTCGTAGATTCTACGACGAATTAGAGGATTCGTCCAGATTAATCCTAATTAAAAAAAAAATGTTCGGAAATTCGTTGAATGATCTAAAGAAATTGAAATCACATGAAATCGGTTCCTATCCGCTCGTGTAGTTTTTATAATCATGTCTATCACCTCAAATAATTTTTTAACCCATTATTTTTTTTTCAAAATTTAATTAACTAGATTGATTTCAATTGTCTAAGATTTTAATTAAAATAATATTATATATATATTAAAATTAGTTTGATTTAGTATGTTAGGTCGAATGCGGGCTAAAAAAATTTTGATAAAAAATTAGTGGGTAAAATAATTGAGGTGATGAACATGATCAAGAGAACTACATGAGCACATAGAAATCGATTTCATATGATTCCGAGCTCTGTAGGTAACTCAACGAATTTCCGAAGATTTAATTTTTTTTGTAAATTAGGTCAAATATTCGGAAATTCATTTAATGACCTAGAGAGCTCGGATTCACATGAAACTGATTCATATGCGCTCGTATAGTTCTCATGATCATGTTCATCACCTCAAATGATTTTTTTACCCGCTATTTTTTTTATCAGTGATTTGTTAACACGCATTCGATCTAACACACTAAATGAAACTATTTTTAATATATATATAGTATTGTTTTAATTAAATTCTTATGTTATTGAATTCAATATAGTTAATTGAATACTGATAACAAATTAGTGGATAAAAAAAAATTGAGGTGATGAACATGATCATGAGAACTACACGAGCGCATGATCATGTTCATCATCTCAAAATTTTTTTTACCCACTAATTTTTTATCAGTGATTTTTTAACACGCATTCAACCTAACACACTAAATGAAACTATTTTTAATATATATATATAGTATTGTTTTAATTAAATTCTTATGTTATTGAATTCAATATAGTTAATTGAATACTGATAAAAAATTAGTGGGTAAAAAAAATATAAATTAATTCCTCAAATATATTTTTTTCCCATTAATTTTTGATCAATTATTAAATATTAAATAAAAATATTTTTTGTTAATTTAATTATGAAAAAAATAATGTGAAAAGAAAATATTTGAGGTGATGAACATGATCTTTAGAACTACACGAGGGCATATGAATCAGCTTCATGTGATTCCGAGCTTTCTAAGTCATACAACGAATTTTCGATTTTTTATTTTTTTTTGTAAATTAGGGCAAATCTACGACGAATCCGGGATTCGTCGCAGAATCTGTGACGAATCCTGTGATTCATCGTAGAATGATTTAGGTATAAGGAAATAATCTCTGTCGTTTTCATTTTCGCTCACTCTTTTCTTCTCTTCCTCCTCACTCGATCGCCGCCCCGCCCGATCTTCCCCTCTCCACGAAGCAGCCATCGACCGATCTTCCTTCCCCTCCGTCCAACATTGTCAGGCGCAACCACAGCTGCCGCAGCTCAAGACCAGGATCCCTATTGAGGCTTCAAAAATTGTTTTCGACGCTGCCCTCCTCCCTCTCTTGAGTCGGTCATCGGAATCTGCCATTGGACGGTCGGATCCGGGCAGATCTAGGTTAGATCGAGGATTCCCGAAGTTGTTGTTGCTTCAATCCAACTCCGGCTAGATCGAGCAAGGGAGGAGTTGTCGAGCCTGATGCCATCGTCGTCGGTCGGACCTAGGTCAGAGTTTCCTCTCTTCATTTATGCTAATTTGGTTTCTGCTACTCCGGTGCCTCCAATGATTTGTTTGCTCCGATCACCAACATCGCCGGCGCTGTGGATTGCTGGATTTAGCTTAGATTTAACAACATTCGTCATCCAGGATTTGTTTCAGCTACTCCGGTGCCTCCAATCAGATTCTGAGCTCCAGGATTCCTCCGGCCACCATTAACAACATTGAATTCATGCTTAGATTTAGCTATC